>PVKE010012496.1:0-38229 GCA_004027555.1 Craseonycteris thonglongyai | reverse complement strand
GAGAAAACATAAAGTTAGGGATCTTAAAACTCAATTAACAAATCAACAAAGCGTTTTTAAAAAGCCAAGGTTGAAGTCACAAGCAGTAACTACTGCATCATTCAAAGTAAGCTATCTCTTAGCAAAACAATGTAAGCCATTTTCTGACGGTGAATTTGTAAAGGAAATTTTTTTTGGAAATGTCAGATTCACTTTTTAATGATTTTAGAACGAGAGTGAAATTGTTGCTGCAATTCAAGATCTACAATTGTCTCGAAACACAGTGATTCGACGAATTGAAAGGATGAGTGGGAATGTAAAAGAGCAGTTATATAATGTATGACAACAAGTCGATCGCGACACACTTTTAAGATAAAAAGTAGATCTTATATACAGAAAAGTTGGCCACCCCTGTTTTAGATGAACCCATTTCTTCAATTCGTTCAATTATTCATTTATTCATTCAATCAAGAAAGAATTATCAAGAACCAACCAGATTTTAATTACTCCTCTATTTGGTCACTAAAGAAACAATTAACTCACAAGCTGGGGCTCTTCTATCTCCATATTCTTCCATCATTCAATTGTCTTCCACTATTTAACTGTCTTTTGAATTAGCATTTCCTTCAAGAAGTCAAACTTGTATACAAAACTAGTAAATTCTTCTTGTCACTCCTTTATCTAATCACATAATTTGGAATCCCTGAATCACTCCTTCATAGACACATACTTTTATGAACATATTAAGTCATGTAATTACCAAAATAACTTTACCAACTAATTCAATATTTTCTGGGTATCTGTGTCATTTGCATTGATATTAATGGTATTATTTTTAAAAGAAAGGGACTGCCTATTAACTTGTTATTTATAAGATAAGCAATGCTGCCATACGAAAGTTACTTAGTTGTTTTTGTGATAAAAATACTAACTCCTTAACTATATTTATCTTTCTGTTGAAGGCAATAGTAATTATAAGAATGTAGAATGGCTATAGACTGGACATAGGGGTTGCTGTGCTAAAAGGCCTCTAAGACAGCAAGAACCATAAAAAAAGGCAGTGTCAGGAGAGGAGGGAGATTTAACTGTGAGCACTGGGAGACGGGGTGTGAAGGTGTTGAGTGGGGATAATGGATTGAAGTAGAAAAAAGTTCAGATATGAAGATACCCTCTCCAGTGCCACCATACCACTTGAACTTATGGTAAGTAAAATTCAAGGAGCGGGCTGCCTGAATGCCTCAGCGAGTTGAGCACTGAACTTGCAGTCCTGGGATCTGAGGATCGAGTCCCAGCCCCAGCCCGTGCAGACCCAGATGCTGAACTGGGGTGTTCTTCCCACGTGGGCAGCCCCCAGTTCAGCTCCTGCCCAGGGCGTGCTTCCCATGTGGGAAGTCCCTGGTTCAAGTGTGCCTCCCATGCAGGAGGCCCCCAGCCCGGTTCCTGCCATGCATAACCCTGTACTCACCTGTGTGAAATGAAACTATGTTGAAAACTGATGACATACAACTATGGAGGCTGCCCTTCCCCTTCTTTCTGTCTCTCTCTGTCAAAACAATAAAATAAATCTTTAGAAAAAAGTTCAAGGGAAGTAAGTGATATGAATTTGAAATGGCCACAGAGGAGTGAAAAAGAAAACAACAAAATTCACCTAAATGGTCAATTATAGGTTTTGTTATAATTCAGCAGACAAAAGCCTTGTAAATCCTTTTTTTGGTTGGTTCTAACCACTAGCAGGTCTCCATCTGCATACTCTAAAGATTTTACTGATTAGCTTTCTAATTATTAATACCTTACTATTTGATATATTAATGTATGACCATTTACCAACTCATTATTTCAGTGGGTTCTTCTTATATTTCACCATCATGTCATGTTTTAAACTTTTTATTGAAGTGCAATATTCATGCAGAAGTACATGTATCATGAACATACACTACTTGATGAATTTATGAATTTTTACAAAATGAACACACCTGTGCAATCAGCACCCAGACCAAGAAACAGAACATTGTCACAATCCCAGAAGTCTTCGTATACACGAGCGTAGCATTTATCTTGTCCCAGACCAGCACAGATTAGTTTTGTCAGTTGTTGTCCTTTAGATAAGTGTAATCATACAGTATCTATTCTCTTCTGGGTCTGGTTTATTTCACTTCACATAATGTCATGAGATTCATTCACTCATACTCTTGCAAATAGCAGTCTTGTTTTTTTTTTCATTGCTGTATGGTATACTTTTGTGAGAATATATACCAGTTTGTTTTTCTATTCTAATGTAGGGACGTTTGAGTTGTTTTATGTTTGATACCATGATAATATTACTATGAACATTCTAGTGCCTATAAAATTATAATAAAATACCACATAAAATGTTTCTTGGGAAATAATGTATCCACATTTTCTAATTAAGTGATTATAAATTATTTGCTACATACTAGCCTGTATTCTCAATACTTTGTGTTTATTGTCTAACCCTTTTGACCATCCTATGAGATAGAAACTATTATTATAATTTAACTTGTGAGGAAATGGAGGCACAAGGTAATATAACTATTGAATGCTACAAGTAGAATTTGAATGGAGGCAGCCTTGCACTAAAGTCTGAGATGAACTTTTTAAAATATCTCTAATAGGCACTAGTAGATATTGAATAATTATCAGTTGCCTTCATTTCTTGGCACCAGGGCAGACAATGGTGTTTGCTGTCATGGGGGGCTTAAAGTTATGGTTCTCAGAGTATACTTATTCCTTGAGAAAAACTCTTGGTTATTTCTCAGTCATGGGAACCCTATATTTTCTTTCCTTGAATCCTTTATGTTGGCTTAACATTTTCCCATTCCACAGAAGGTATTTGAGCTTCTGAGGAGGCTCTCTCTGCTCCCTACTCACTAAAGAAACAATTCAGTTCCACAATCTCTCCCTTTGGGACATTCTGTGCCAATAGAATATATCTATATTCTACATAGATATAGAATATAAATATATAAATATAAATTAAAATATATATATATATATATATTCTCCTCTCAGGCTAGCCTATCCACAGCTGTTTTCCCTTCTCAGAGCAAGATAATAAACACAGAAGTATATTTTCTCAGCATGCTTCGTTCTTTAATGAATTCTTACCACTTACTGTGGTCCCAGAAAAGGCTAGGCATTATGGTAAATTGAATATGAAACAATCAGTGAACTTAAGAAGCCTACAGTCTAGTGAAAGAAAAGTAGAGGATATCGTATTCTAAACTATGCTATATGAAACACAAGCGAAGACGGGGCGGTATTAAAAATAGCTAACATCTATCAAGGCCTAAAAACTGACCATTTAGAACGCATGTTGTGTGCAGACAATGGCATAGCTGTGTCAGTTGTGCAGCATTTGAATAGCAGCCTGGCATGTTCAACAAATGAGATTGGAGAGAAGACTGTGGCCGGAGTGTAGAACGCCTCAAATGCCAAATGATGTGCCTTAACTTTATTCTCTAAGCCCCACAGAGCTGCAGAACGATTCTGAGCATGGTTATGATACAATACGGCTGTGTTTAGGGACTTGTTTCTTGATTCTTTAGCCTACTGGAGACCCAAAGCCACAGAATAAAGAGGATGTTCTTTTCTATTCTTGTGACTTTATTTCTCAACAATCTATGCCCCCAAAACTGGATTTATTCTTTTTACTGACTAAAGTTTGCTCAAAGTCCATAAAGACCAGATCTGGTTAATTGTGTTTGGACATTTGCAACATTGCAGAGTTGTCATCCCTCAAGAAGTAGACAGCCAGCTGAGCTTTCGACTTCTGTGTGCCAAAGAACAACTGAAATAAAAAGCTCACAAGGGGATGTACAATATGACTGGAATTTTCCTCTGCCAGCTGGCTGCTCCGACACTTGTGCTTCTTTTCATAATGTTTCAAACTTTTGAGACTACTAAGTAAGCCAAGGAAGCAAAGGTTAAGCTGGGGGCTGGGCAAATCCCAGTGGAGTGAAACAAATGAAGGAATGTGGAAAGATGTCTCAAAGAGACACTACTTTTGAATTAATCTCCACAAGCATGTGCCCTTTAGCACTATTATTTTGGGGAGGGGGGGGAAATGGTTTGCTAATTTCTCCCATGTGAACTGAGCACTGTTTGATCCACCAAGGATTAGTTGGCTAAACTTACCAGCTTGGTTTATAAAACAGGTTTGAAAAATCTCTTGGCTCACTCTTTGCAAGGAGGATGGCATGGTGGAAAAGAGTGTGAGCACTGGTCTGAGACTGCTTGGGTGTGACTTTTGGCTCCATAGTACACTTACTGTAAGGCCTTGGGAGGGTTTCTCATTGCAATTTTTCTCATCTTTAAAACAAAGATGATAATGTTAACTACCTCATGTGGGTACTGAAGATTAAATGCATTTCAATGTATGCAGAAAACAAGAGGACATAGAGTAATCACAGAATATTTGAGTTTTTTCTATTATTACTATTGCTATTATTATCTTACCCTGTGTTTTCCTATATCTCTTTCTATTTTTCAATAAAGAGTAGATACCCCCCCTTTGTTAGTGAGGGCTAAGTATCTATGAGCCACAAGCTTCTTAAGATACATGTATCTCTGTAAATCATAAATTACTAAAAAACAATAAAATTTTAGAAATGTAATAGAAAGTCTCTCTCTCTCTCTCTCTCTCTCTCTATATATATATATATATATATATATACATATATATATATACATATATATATATATTTTTTTTTCCTGAGATGACTGATCTCCATTAAGACCTCTCTAATTTTTTGGACATGCCAGGCTGCTCTGAGTACAAACAACTAATACTTCTGTGAGCAAAGATATGTTAAGATCACTAAAATACCTGTTACCTTATTGAATGAAAATACTTAATCATTATTACTGATTATTTCTAAAACAATAAATGTGAGGGTGTCACACTTAGTTGGACAAGTAACCCTTTCTTCTTCATTGCTCCTCAATGTGTACTTGAAAAGGTGTGTGCTTTGCTAAGAGAACCAACTTCCCATAGGAAGCAGCACTGGTCAGGGATGCTCTTCACATATATAATAGTTATAAATACCTACTATAAAAGGGAAAGTTACTCAAATGCTAAGGAATGAGAAAAAACATCAACCTGGAAATCACGTAATGTGAATGACACTATTAATTTTTAGAGTGATTATAGCACTTCCTTGCTTTTTGCCTCATGTTGGTCATCTATAAGATGAGAATTCAAGTTTTCCTTCCAGTGATTCTGAGATATTTAAAAAGATTAAAAACAACATAAAACAGTGAAGTGCTTTGAGTTCCACAGAACAAGGACTGATACTAGAGAGCATATCACGCACATCAACAGATGGCACTCTGTTAATTTCAGTAAGATCTGCATGACCAGCAGCTAATTGTTGTGTTATTTTATAAGAAATTCAGTCAGCAGGAAGCACAGAGCTACAAACAAAACAAAACAAAAAACACCAGCACATGTAGCATATATATGATGATCAATTCTTTGAATTATTCATTCTCATCACTGATTGCTTAATTGAGTAATGTAAATACAAAAATCCAAAGTGCCCTCCAAAACTCAAGACAGTAAGACAACAGCAAGTATCTCTAGATTGGAAGGATCTGTCTGAAATATAAAATGGGTCTTGTTTTAAAGGGGAACCTGGCTCAGAGCCTTTAACGAAGCTAGTCATAACTTCTCATCCCACATTTGTTTAAAGTTAAAAAATATAGATGAAAATACAATGCAAGGATACTAAGATTCTCAAGCTGATCTGTGCCAGAATCTGAACAAGATCTCCAAATGTCAAACAACTGGGTAGAGAGAGGAAGAGCCCTGAAAGCAAAACATACTGGAAATTTAAGTTTTTCATGTACTACAACTTTTCAGATGGGCAGAAAGTCAGAAATTGAGGTCTAATAAGAAGGTTCCATCATAAGCCCATAAAATTGTCAGTTACAACACGTGGTAATAATTGTTCTAAGAACTGGAACATTAGCCTAACAGTGGGAAAATCGTGGTGCTAAAATCTACTGAAATGCCATTTACATAGAAAAGTACGGTTATTTATTAAATATGAGTAGAGACAAAACACCAAATGCCACAATACATTGAAAATGGTGTAATTAAAACAAAAGAGAGGGAAGCCAGGATATTTCAGCAGGTTGAGAGCTTGTCTGGCAACCGCCATGTCTGGGGCTCAAATCCTGGCCCTGGCCCATGCAAACCCATATGCTGAACTGCAGTGCAACTGATAAGCACCAGTAAGGCAGCAAAAGTTATCACCTCCCATGCGGGAGACCCCAGTTTCGTTTCTGCTCCATGCAGCCCCACATCTACCTGTGTGGAATGAAACTATGTCACAACTAATGATGTACAACTATGGAGACTGCTCTGGGCCCTTCCCCCTTCTCTCTCTCATACACCTTCTCTTGAACGATAAAATAAATCTTAAAAAAATAAAATAAAATAAAGTTATAAAAAAGGGAAAAGAAATTCTCTAGATAGATAGGTAGGTAGATAGGTAGGTAGGTAGATAGATAGACTGGAAAGTATTCAGCTATGTAATGTAAAAAATATAGAGGCATTTATAGATGGATTTTTTCCAGACAGTATTTATATATAAATATTTATATTTATTTATATATCTTAAAGTTATTTTAATTAGTTTAGAATGATGTTTGTCTTCCTTTATAACAGTGGTCCCCAACCATTTTGTCATCAGGGACTGGTTTCATGAAGATGATTTTTCCACTGACTGGGGTGTGGGTTGGTGGGGAAGGATGGTTTTGGGATATTTCAAGCACATTACATTTATTGTGCACTTTACTTCTATTATTATTGCATTGTTATATATAATGAAATAAATATACAACTAACCTAATGCTGCCGATGATCTGATAGGAAGCAGAGCTCCAGCAGCAATGGGGAGTGACTGTTAATATAGATGAAGATTTGCTTACTTCCTGCTTCACAGTCCAGTCCCTAACAGGCCACGAACCCTGGGATTTGGGAACTATAAAAGATAAGATAAGATACATGAAAATATTTTATCTATGAAAGAGGAGCAGAGTAAGAAGAATGAAAGAAAGGAAGTGATAAAATTATGACACAAGTAATAAACAAAAGACATACAAGAAAACTAAAAATGCAATTGTATCTCAGAACTTCTACTCACAGATATGTGCCTAGCCCTAGAGAAACTCTTATAAGTATAGCAGTAGTAATGAGGGCTGTCCAGAAAAATATTTTTTTAATTCAACCATTGTCAATATAATGAGAATGGTTACAAGGTTATAGACTTTACAGACAGCCCTCATATATATGTGAATGTTTATCATATAATAATTTGCAATAGCAAAAATGTGATAACAACCTAATGTCTATCAGTGAAATAATGGATAAGTAAATGCATCTTTGAATATCTAAAATATTTAATAGTTGAATGAAATCCATAACAAAAGCAACAAACTCCCGAGTTTGTACTATGCAAAATCAGATCAGGTGATCTTAAGGACATACTTTGAGACGTTTTCTCAGAAACCATAGGGAAATGATGAAGAGATAACAATCCAAAGAAAGAAGATTGTAGTTATGAAAGACAAAGAACCAAAACTCAACCCAAAAGTCATAGGTAACCCCAAGAAAAAGAAAAAGAAAAACTATTGGAGTTGCTCTGATCATGAAGGCTATCCCAGAGGGCAGAAAAATTCAAAACTTTACATAAATAATGCCACTAAAAGACTTGGATATTATGCACCATATTTAAGGCAAATATTCAGTGAAAAAAAAATGTAATAGAACTACATTGAGTAATGTTCTGAAACAAGAAAATTTTAAATTCAATGATTAAGAAAGTTTATTTTAAGCATTTGGGAAGTAAATGAATTAATGACTTTTAATAAAATTGAACCACATCTTATTTATAAGACTTTATTTTCCCCAAATAAAATTATGAAAATCAGTGCAGCAACATCTCTTTAGGGAAAAATTGTGAGGGTAAAAGTTTTAGGAATCGGGTTCCAGAAAATATGACCTTCAGGTATGAAGGAAACAGAAAGGTAGTCTCAGGTTTGAGAGAATTCAGAAGATACCCTCCCCACTTCTTCTTCTTCTTCTTCTTCTTCTTCTTCTTCTTCTTCTTCTTCTTCTTTTTCTTTCTCTCTCTCTCTCTCTCTCTCTCTCTCTCTCTCTCTCAAACAATAAAATTAAATTAAAAAAGAACAACAAAACTCAGAATATAACTATCCATGTGTAAGTTTCAAAAAGGTGAAAGGTGTACTTCTGTTGAAGATCTCAAGCAGAGGAAGTCCTGTTATACATCAAATCAGTTCAACAAAAAGGTGATCTCAAGAACTGTTGCTAATATTGTTACTCAACAGAAGAAACCTATTAAGTAAAATATTAATTTAATGATAATTATCTGGGTCCAAATTTGTAGACTATAGCAAGGGAAAAAGAAGTGAGGTAAAGACAAAGAGAAGAAGGAAACTGAGCTAAGTTCCTCATTTTGTATGAAGAGAGTCAAAATCTATCTCTACTTTTACAATCTATATAACTAAAAATATGAATTAAAGTATAATATAATTTTGAAAAATCCAAAGGTAATCTCTATACAATTAAAAAACAAATACTATAGAGTATAAAGCTAATGGCATAAGCAATATTACTAAGAAAGCATGAGAAATCACAATTCCTGGTAGAAATGATTAAACATATTTGTTATAATAATAATTTGATTAATCGAAAACTTCCTAAGAGAAGGAAAGAACAATTCAGATCTAGTTAAAAACACTGAATCTTATGATACTTAAAGGAGAGTCTCTAAAACAAACTGATACAGACAAGCTAAAAATAAAAGATTGGGCAAATATACATCAGACATCCACAAAAGAAAACAAGAAATACTAATTTCAGAAAGGGCAAAAAATATTAATGGTGACTGAAGGCTCATTACATGCTAATAAAAATATGTATCACAATGAAAACAATAGTCTTTCAATGTTATAAGCTGAATAAGAAAACACCACATATATATAAGGGAAGGTAAGAAAAAAAGAAAAACTAAACATGAGTGAAAAATGTAAACTATTCAATTTCAAATACTTCTGTTTTAACAGCTATATTTTTCATGTACCAAATTAATAAAACTTCATTCAAAAGCCCATAATTCTTGAATGTGAGATTAGAAATTGAAACGACTTTTCTGGAAAGCAAATTTGATGATGTACATCAAGACTTAATACCCTTAGATTGAATAACTCTAGTTTTAGCCATTTATCTTATAGAACTAATTAGGAATGTTTGAGGGTAGGGACATTCATTAGCACATTACACCTGTATTAACTAAATTTAGTGTTAATGACCTGAGATATCACAAAATATCCATCAGTTGTGAGGGGTGTTATGAGTAATTTGTTACTGTTAATAGTAAAAATACCCAACTTTAAACATTATTTACTAAATTAGAGTACATTCAAGGTTATCTTTGTATGTTATTCTCACACTGATAACAATACACTATATGAGTGGGAAGGAAAAGAACAGAGCAATGGCTTCTCTCTGTCTCTCTCTGTCAAAAACAATAAAATAAATCTTAAAAAGAAAAAGAAAAGGAAGAACAGAGCAATGGCAAACACCCAGGAAAGTTCGCATTCGCCAGAGCCTTTGTTATCTATAGATACGTAGATAATATAGAACTCATTGGCTTCGGAGCAATTATGCATCTATGTGGGTTGCAGAAAAGAAAACAAACAAAAAACAAACAAACTAAAAAACAGAGCACTTATAGGTACAGCCATTTAAGGTAAGTGATACAGACATTATATATTTATAAATCTTGTTTTGGATAAAATTTGATGAGATGGATAAATGTTCACCTTGTGGTGGAGGCAGAAGGCATGGTTGAGCACACCATGACCCCTGTTTTATGGAAGAACTGGAAGGAAGTTGACCTGTGTTGAAAAGAGTGTCTCTGGGGGTATTTTTTTTCTTTTATGCTTTCCTAAATTAAGTGGTAAAAAGATACTAATTTTATTTTATTATTTTTTAAAGATCTATTTTATTGTTTTGACAGAGAGAGAGAAAGAGAGGAGGGGGAGGGCCCAGAATAGTCTCCATGCATGTCATCAGTTTTTGACATGATTTTATTTTACACAGGTGGGTGGGGGGCCACGCAGGGTGGGCCTCCCACATGGGAGGCATGCCCTCAAACTGGGGTCCTCCCACGTGGGCAACAGCCCCAGTTCAGCATATGGGTCCACATGGGCCAGGACTGAGACTTGATCTTCAGACCCTTGTGCTACAAGGCAACCGCTTAACCCGCTGACCCATCCCGGCATCTTCTAGATACTAATTTTATGACCAAAAAAATTATTAACCAAAAAACATTATAAAAATTATAAAGATGTACAGACTGTTTACAAAGTAATTATGTAATCCTACAATCCTCTTTATTTTCTGATCTCTATACCAATTAAAACATAAAAAATATTTACAGAAGAGGATTTATGCCTTTCTGATTAATCTCATATAATCAATTCTATTACTTTCTAAAAAGAAAGCCTCTGACATGATAAATTGATTCTCAGAATGACTTCATCTAACTTGCCAAAGACAATGTTGTGGCTCTTTAAGCATTACACATTTAATTAAAAACAAAATATAATTATGACATACCATTTCATCCTTAATGAAAACGTATCCTGTTCTTTGAGGAAAGGAGTAAGAAAGACTACAATGGGTATACTCTTAGTTAATAGTCTTCATGCTTACTTACAGGGAACTAAGTTAATGCCCTCTCTAAGGAGGAAAATAAAAAAGCATGCAGTGACCTTCATTTAATTTCATGCACTAACCAACTGAAGCATATTTTAAAATGCCCTGAAAAAAATACTTCAGGGTTGTGAGGTTAACACAACACAAAATGCTGCCAAACTTCCTGTTGTTGTCATTGTTTTCTTAACCCAAGAATCTTCCTATGAGAACACAAGTTTCACATTGGGGTGGTGAGGAAGATGAATCCTGCCCACTCTCTACCCATGCATCTTGTCCCAGAACCGCCTTTCTAATAACTTGTGATTCTGAAGGACATATAAAATATTGTAATAAGTGCATTTTGTGTTTTCATTTATTTCTTAGGAGAATAGTAGTCATTATTAATGTATGTTCTTGACATATCATTGGATTCACTTTCCCAACCATTTTGAATTACTACCTAAAATAGTCTAAGGAATGTTAAGGGGAAAAAAAAAAAGAAAAAAAAAAGCCCTTCTCAACTAACTTGCCAAAGCACATTTATTTTCCATGACTTGTACTATTTCAATTCTACTTTCTGAAACACTGTGAATAGCTACATTAGGATTCTTAATTTTTAATGTTATTTTGTAATGCAAAAATGTACTTGAAATATTTTTGCTTTTGACCTTTTTGGGGGGAGGAAAATATCACCTCTATTTTCCATTGCTTGAAAAAAAACATATAATAAGAATTGTTTTCTTTTCATAAGTTTTGAAGTTGATGGTACCATTTTGTTTATTTGTGAATAAAAAGGAGTCTAAAACAGAGTTTTGTCAGCCTGTGTACTATTGATATTTTGAGCTGAATAATTCCTTATAGTGGAAGTGTCTGTCCTGTAAATGTAGCATGAATATAGCAGCATTCCTAGATTCTATCCACTAGACACCACTAGCACCCTTATCCCCAAGTTGTGACAACCATAAATATCTCTAGACATTACCAAAAGTCCTCTGGGGGCAAAATTTGCCCTGGTTGAGAACTCTAGTCTAAATTATTAATATAGCAAGAGTCATATGAATATAACTTATCTACTTATCTACTACTAAGTCTTCCAAAAGAGCAGATTCCTATCTTTCAAATGTTGGGACTACTTGTTACTCAACTACTTTATTAGTCCATAAATACTTTACCAAAATTAAACAATTAAGCAACTTATATTTTCCATATCCTTCAAGGAAAAACAGCTAACCAAAAAAAGCAAAAAACAAAACAAAACTGGAATTTGGAATATAGGTGTTAAAGGTAACTGTCACACTGAAAGTTCATTTAACTTCTCTTTACTTTATTTACTTGTTTGTACTTGGTCATGAAAATCATCTAAATTATTTTATCACAATGAATATTCAAACTTTTGTTTCAAAAATCCAAGAAAAATGATTTCCAATAAGAAGCAGGTAATTTAATGTAATTCATATAATGTTCTTTTTATTCAAAAACTTTATAATTAATGTAGCAATGAAGGAGTGAGTTTCTGTATCTATTATATATAATACTATTAAAAAGAATTTTAGTTGTAACATGTTTATTAGAAAATTCTCAGAAAGTACAGTAAGGTATGTAAATCACCATAATCCTATTACATGGAGATCACGTTTAGGTGTTGATCTAGATTTTATTCTACTCATATACAGTAAATATATTGTATACTATACCTTTAACAGATCACAATTTATATACCATCCTACGTGAATTAAACAATGTTGGACAATAAGAGAAAAATTTGCTATGATAAATATACTTAGCTTTCTCAAACAACTATTTTTTTCTTATAGCAATAAAGCACACAATGTTGGGTTATCTACTCTCAGTAATAATATCCACATGAAAAAATTTTCCATTCCATTTATCTAACCCTCAGCCTTTAGATATCATAAGAGAACTGGGCACTCAAATAAAATTAGGGCTCATCTTTTCTTTCTTCCTTCCTTCCTTCCTTCCTCCCTTCCCTTCCTTTCCTTTCCCTTCCCTTCCCTCCCTCCCCTCCCCTTTTCTTTCTTTCTTTCTTCTTCTTCTTTCTTTCTTTCTTTTTCTCTTTCTTCCTTTCTCTCTTTCTTTCTTTTTCTTTCTTTCTTTCTTCTTCCTTTCTCTCCTTCCTTCCTTCCTTCCTTCCTTCCTTCCTTCCTTCCTTCCTTCCTTCCTTTAAAATTCTATGCCATGTGTCATCTAGCTATAGTCCAAAGTCCTGCCATTTTTCTGAGAATTATGAGATAAGGAATAGAGCATCTTACATTTTCTTGGTTGCCTCTTATTTTCCTTTTTTCCATATGGATCCAATGTAATAAAATAAGGACATTTGTGTGTTTAGAAGATATCATGGGACATTTACCCTTGAATCACAGAAATCCTCTCTCCAGGTTTCTCTGTCCCCATATTCAGGAAATCTTCAGGAACTATTTTATCCTTAGCAGTTCCCAACTTCCACCGTGTCCCTAGTTCTCTGTACTTGTTCTCTTCTCTCAGGACAAGGGAAATCCCCTCTGTTTTCTACACAGTGCTCTTTATCCATTGCCTTGGTTGCCTATGTCCCCTGAAGGTTGATGGAGAACCCTGAGTGAGTTGGATAACCCAGCTCTTGATTATTGTAGGATTTTCAGTCAGAAGGGCTCTGGTAACAAATTAGTCTAACACTTCAATGCAAAAAGAGAATTGCAGAAACCATCAGACTGTTTTAATTTTATATCTGATGACCACAGTTCAAGGTATATATCAAAGTAGTGATAAGAACACTTGTGAGGGGAAGCCGGGATGGCTCAGTGGGTTAAGTGCTCACTTTGAAGCGCCGGGGACCGAGGATCGAATCCCGGCTCCAGCCCGTGCGGAACCATATGCTGAACTGGGAGCTCCCCCAGTTCAGTTCTCTCTCTGTCTCTGTATCTCTGTATCTCTCTCTCTCTCTCTCTCTCTCTCTCTCTCTCTCTCTCTCTCTGTCAAAAATAAAATAAATAAAAATATATATATTGAAACAAAAAAAAGAACACTTGTGAGTAACTAGGAAACCTGGGGACCTGCAGCCATGAACGCAATGGTATCTGAGTACAAGAGGACTCATCTCAGTCACTGGGTCTCCTTTCCATTTTCCATAATATGGGAATAGAACCTATGCTTATAAGAACAGTGATGACTCACATGACTTCTACAAAGCACAAACAAATTGACTGCTTCCATCCTCAAAACATGCAGCATCTACGATTATTATCATCCTCATTTATAGGTCCTAAGGTACTACCGGTAGTGGCTTGGCTGAAGCCCATCAAAATAGCAGGGCTCTGGGGAAGCCGGGATGGCTCAGTGGGTTAAGCGCTCACTTTGGAGCGCCGAGGACCCAGGATTGAATCCTGGCCCTGGCCCGAGGAGACCCATGTGCTGAACTGGGGAGTGCCCCCTGTTCAGTTCTCTCTCTGTCTCTGTATCTCTGTATCTCTCTCTCTCTCTCTCTCTCTCTCTCTCTCTCTCTCTCTCTCTCTCTCTCTCTCTGTCAAAAACAATAAAAAAAAATAGCAGGGCTCAAAAATGTCTTTGAATCTGAATACTACATCAAGCTGAAAGTGGTGAGGATTTAATGACATTACACATGTGAAATTTCTCTCCAAATGGAAAAGAAAAAAGTGAATGAGAGGGTACCGGGATGTCTCAGTGGTTGAGCACTTGCCTTGCAGTTAGGAGGCCCGGCGTTGGAGTTCCAGCCTGGGCCCATGCAAACCTCATGGACTGAGCTGCAGTGCCACTGGGGACCGCCACAATGGCTAGGCAGAGAGGGTTCTCACCTCCCAGGTGGAAGGCCCCCGATTTGGCCCCTATTGATCTGTATGGAGTAAAACCATGTCATAACTAATGATGTATGACTGTGGAGATTGCTCTGGGCCCTCACCCTTTCTCTCTCTCCCTCTCTCAAAACGATAAAATAAATCTTAAAAATAAATAAATAAAGAGTGAATGAAAATCCAACACTTATTGTTGTACTTATTTTCAGACAAGTTTGGTGGAATGCCATCTACATGAGAATGCTTTGGTTAGAGTTCAGGTAGTGCCCACAAATATTCTCCTCAAATGGATTAAAACATTATCGTATTCTGATGGTAATTTTTACTTCCATGGTTCTTTCGTTTTTCTGGGTTTGCTTTTTAGATCTATTCTGCTCTTTATCAACTGGCAGCTGATCCATATATTTGGTGATCCCATCATTTATTCATCCTACTCCCTTACATGTGTACACATACACACACACACACATCCGTTTTTTTCTTCCATGGCTTCTGGTAATGATTTTTTCCCCTCACCTTTGAATATTTAAAATGCATACTGCAAGTCCAGGAGATTGATTGGCCTCTTACCCAAGATTAACTGCTTCTAAGAGACCTCCTAGAGCATTTCACAGTGGCCCCACTATGCTCTTTCACTGGTATAGAAATTAACAATGAATTACATCTGAAAAATCTGGAAATCCGATAGCTCAGAAATGTTAATTACTCAAATATTCTGTGTTCTAAATCTCTAATTCCCTTTATAATTTTCCACAGAATCTTCTTTCCATAATTTTCATTCTTTTCTCAAGTTATGAAGCTCACAATTGAACACATTTTCTATTGAGTTTTCCTGTGTGCTGAGTCAAACCATTTCAAATGATATAATTACTTCATCAAAAACAGGCATTTAACAAAGACCCTCCCCATACTCAATCTGTACAAAAATCTGTGGGAACTCAAGAACAAAAAACATAGTCAAGTACGTTATGAATTTTTTGTGATGGAAATAAAATCATTTCACTATATATTCCATTCTATTTGCCTTCTTAAAACCACCACATATATCCCTGATTAGTTTGTATTTCAGCACATTGGGATCCCAAACCCCACTTTATCTTATCCTAAATATTTACCATTGTGGTTTCCTAACATATGTTGATATCCTTCATTTATTTTTTTAACACACTTCATGCTAAGACTTCTTTGTACTATTGAAAAATTCCATCAATACAATATTCACACTTGCTTTTAAAATATCAAATGAAACTATAATTCACCTCACACCTGGCTGAAACATCCCCTCAAAGAAAAGTCTTTCAACCATGTCTGTTTTTAGAAAACTAAAAAAAAAATTTTTTGAAATGTGAAATTTAAATAAGGAAATAACTAATATATTTACATATTTGTTTTTATCTGCCTCTATGTGCTTGACCCTCAGCTATGAAAATCTATGTAAAATAAGGTTTTAGTTTCTTTCCTATAGTCCTTTTATTAATCCTCTGTAATTATGATAATTATACTATTATATTAAGTTTTGTTGGTTGTAATTTAGAAATACTTACTTCCACTTCTGTTTCTTGTCCAATAAATTTGAGTCAGTCTCTTGACACCCTTGTAGGTGGAATAAGACTGTTAATGCCTCTACCCATCTTCCACTTCTGCTCCTTTCTCTCATCTTCCATCTTCTGTCAGCTAGCTATTTTGTCAAGACTGTAAAGTGGACTGCTTATTATATAAACAAATAAAAATGTTTTTATAGTTAAGTCAGGTTAAGTTGAATTTTCAATCACTTGCAGCAGAAACTCCCTTAACTTCACTGAGTGACTCCTGTGTTCTGAGCCGCTGGCTGGCAAAGGGGATGCTAACATCTACATTGTATAAATGCCTCTATTTTAAAAGGATGTATGATTTTTTTAACCTGTCAGTTACAGTTAATTAAAATATGTCTCATAAAACAAAACAAAATGATATTATGAAGTTGCTCAATGGTTCTAAGTCAATATCTTTCTCAGGAAAAACCTTTTAAAAATAAAACCATTGTAGAATATTATTTGAAAATGGGGGACACATTGTTTATTTTCAAAAAGGGACTATTAAAATTGAAGAAAATAGGTGTGTAGTAATCCTAGTAAATGATTTATTGCATTTGAAACATATTCTAGGGGCTATCGTCTCAAGTAAAAAAAGGCTTCTGATGGGTAACATGGGAAGTGACCACAATTTAAGCATAATTTATAATACACATTTAGGTTTAAATTTCAGTCAAATATTCTATTCTGGAATATTTGAATATTTTTTAATAAGTGTGATAAATTTTCCCATCTTGTACCTCTATACTTTTCTGCCTCTCTATGGAAGGATTTCAGGTATTTGGTGAATCAGATTCCTCTTCCTCTGTGAAGGAAAGCCGCAACAATCTTCACTTTCTCCTCATGGTACCTTCTGCTTAAGTTATGCTTAGCTCATCATACCCAGAGTTTCTGTATGGTTTGCAATAAGCTACTCATACATTCGGAATTCACCTCATTTCAGAAAGTATTTTAGATAGCTTAATTAAAATGTGTGCATACAAATATAAGCTGGTAATGTATGGATGAAAATAATAAACCAAGACAAGGTAAATAGTATGTTTGTTAAAAAATCACAATGAAATAGGTCATAATACTTTCCTAAACTGAGCTGTAAATTTAGTCAGAGCTTCCTGATAGTTGAAATAAAAAGAAGTTACAAAGATGTCATTTTAGAGGAAACAACAATTTCCCTAACACTAAACTCTAAAAGAAAGTTTTCATATGACTATGGCCCAAAATAAAAAATAGGAGGGAAGTCTAGTGTGCTCATCACCACTGTTTTCTGGAATTTTCTCTCTGTTCCTCCATATATACATATGAAAAACTCCTGCCATAAACACATCCTTCAGTGAGGAAACTCTCCACGGTCAGGTTCAGGAAATAGAAAAAATTTAAGTTTTGTAAAAGGAGCGTTTAAAAAACCGTTGTTGTGGTTTACAAAAGAAATTTTCCCTCTTCCATATTAGAAATAGGAAAATGAACAAATTATTTTTCTATTCCCTCTATAGATATTATTTCACTATTCCTAATAACACCTTTGCAGATGAGTGGATTGGATTCAGAGAATTGGAGAGAAGTCACATGGAAAGATGATTTGTCCAAGACACACAGAAATTCAGAGGCATGTCAGTGATCAGATCCAGGTGTAAACCTAGTTATTTGTTATACTCACTAATGAAGAACTCTTAAGATGACAATATCTTAAATGTAAAAACACAGAGAAAATAATATTGTCAGTCATATTACCATAGATCACATGATATAACTTGTAAAAGATCTTATGTCTATCTATTTAAAAAATTATCTTTGCAAATGCTAAAGCTACCCCCAAATTCACAGTTTCGCTACTAAACATTTAAATATGTGTTAAAACTGATAGCTATCCAAAAGAATGATAGTCTCCTTTTCCATATTGGACAACTGATAAAGAAATCATTGGTGAGAAACTTTGAAAATACTATCACTTAGTGAATGAAAGAAACATCACCACAGTGGATCACCAGTAGTACCCAGACAACTGATACAACATTCATTTCCAAAAATAAATGGATGTGGACTTGTCAATTATTGGGACATTACCAAATACTGGTTTTGACTGAAATATGATACTTAATGCCATGCATGCTGGATTCATATTAATCAGTTCTTCCACAATTTTCACACAGAAAATAAAATCTGTGCAGTTAATTAGTTGAAAATAACAACTGCTGGTTCAATTAAATTTAGCAAATTTTACATCTAGTGTTACCATTATGTGCATTTGTTTGAAGTAATAATTAAACTTCTGCACTTGACTGCATAGTTTGAGACAAATAAACAAATTACAGTATGACACAGAGAAATATCTTTAAAAATATACATTTGCTTTCCTCTTGAAAATTAAGCCCAAATACCCTAAGCGATTCCCTAATAAATGGCAGCAAAATTATTTGATTATATGGGTAAAAATTTGACCCAGCCATTAACAACTTCCATGGTAAAACTATGCACATTGATAATCACAGTATCCATTAATTAAACTTCTCTCCTAACACCTTTTCCATTAAAAATGAGAGAAAAAGAAATAATAACTTAAAAGTACTGCTTTACTCTAGAATTAAGAGTCAGGAGTTTTGTTCACATCTATTTTGGGGAAAAACTATTTCAGATTGAAAAAAATCTTCAGTCAGAGGAAATATTGATAGACTGCCTGTGGGCAAGTATGTTGATGCTTGCTTGTAGAAAAGCAGAGGAAAGTAACACATTTAAAGTGGCTGTGTACTTGGCACAACATCTTACAGAAACCAAATTCTTGACAAATGCTATCTTGGTTGAATCTCACAGCACCTCTATGAAGTATGTAGAACCCAGGATATTGTTCTTTCACAACAGAGTTAATCATTAAGAGGTTTGCTCAAGGTCAATGCAGAATCTTTTAACAAAAGTTAGTCTTGGGCCTCCACGATATACCTTAAAGCTATTTTGATAAAGTGTTGCAAGTTTCAATTGTAAAAGCAAGACGATAATAATACAAGCCGTTTTTTACTTGTTTGATCCTCTCCCTCCCTCTCCCCCTCCTCCTTCCTCCTCCCCCCCCTCCTCCTTTTTGTTCATTGAACAGATCATCCTTAAAAATTCTTTGGTCACCAAAAGCCTTAAATTTATGCAGAAGGAAAGCTGCATAAATTATGCAGAAGGAACATATCACATGTACAAAAATAATATTTAAATGCGACCAGTTGCCAAAATAAACTGAATCTGTTAGCATTTTGAAGTACAAATAAGTGATTTGGTTTTATCATATGCAAATATGTTGCCAATAACTTTTCATCATGACGCAGTCCACTTTCAATAAAAAGCTCAATAAAGTTTACAAATCTTTTATGACCAAGAACAAATGAGTAATCCTATTCATATCAAATAAACGACTATGGAGTGCTTATTATTTGCAAGGTACCATGATTAAGAGCAACAGCAGTTTATAGCCAGTGGTTTACTCAAGTTTTCCCTCTCTCAGCTATTTCATCCAACTGCCAGTGAAGATAGTGTGTGACTTTATTACATTAAAAAAGTTCACAAGAAAGACGACTTGCATACCAAACGCCAAAATTTTCACTTTTGAATGTAATTTTCTTTCAAAAGGAAAAGAACATTGGCAGTTGCATGACCACCTGCGTAGTGGAGCAGGAGAGAAACCTCTGTTTCAGATACCTGGTGTTCTGGCAAATTTGTGTTCTATTAAGAACACAGATTTAAGAAGTAAGCGCTGCCTGGTTAGATACTTTAAAGCAATGTTCTAAAAGGAAGGGCCTTAACTTGAACAGTTAATAGTGCTAAAAAGTGTCTGTGCAGCTTTCCTTCATATATGAACTTCCACTAGAAAAGGAATTTAAATTCAGATTGAGGACTTTTGGATGACCTACAAAAGTAGTGCGTCGTGTTCCCATTTTCGTCAACACCCTGTATTATAATATAGTAATTTAAGCACCGGAATTCCCTTGATAGTCTCACTTTGTGACACAGCTCCAACCAGACTGACTTGCTCTGGCCGCCGGGATCCGGGTCGCAGCACGGGCTCTGAGAGGTCTCTTCCCACTGGATCAGGGCGGGTGTGTTGCCGGAGTCGCCTTCTATTGGCTACACTCTCGGGGACTGTCTGGGCTTTGCGACACTTGATTGGACGGAATAGCCCGTGTAGGCCGACGCCATTGGAGGCTGCTGGAGCCAGGGGGCGGAACGGGTTCCCCAGGAGTCTACACCGAGCGCGCTCCGCGGCGGAGCTGGGCGCTGGGCGCCGGACCGGAGCTCGGCAGGCGGCCGGGGAGGGCACGCGGGAGGGTTCCCGGCGCGCAAAGGGTCGCGAAGCTGGGGTAAGGGTGCTGAGGCCGGTTCCTGACATCTCCCGAGACCAGTCCCGGTTTTCCCCGGCGGTGGCCGCTCGGAGACAGCATCTGTCAACGCTCGCTCCTCCTCTGTCCTCCTCCTCCTTCGGCAGGGCCGGGATCCGCCGGCAGCGACCGCGGGGGACTCGGGAACTGGTGTGGCGAGCCCATCAGCTGTCAAATGAGCGGAGAAACTGCCCGAGGGCGGCGAGAGATACACAAAGGCGGCGGTGAGCGGCGACGGCGGCGAAAGGGGGCGGCAAATTCGGGACGGCAACTCCCGGCCGCGCCCGCTGGTGCCGCCGCCGCCGCCGGGGCTGGGTCCGAG
This sequence comes from Craseonycteris thonglongyai, assembly GCA_004027555.1. Lineage (NCBI taxonomy): Eukaryota > Metazoa > Chordata > Mammalia > Chiroptera > Craseonycteridae > Craseonycteris > Craseonycteris thonglongyai. The sequence continues at coordinate 17,458 of PVKE010012496.1, read as the reverse complement.
GCCGCGGAGACAATGCGGGCTCCCGCGTCTTCCCGGGCCCTACGTGACGGTCCCCCGGCTCGCCGAGGCCCCTCCCGGCCGGCTCCTGCCCGGGAAGGAGGCGCCCCCTCGCTCCCGGACCGGGGAAGGAAGTCGGTGCGCGGCCGCTGACTGAGCCCTGCAACTTGCGAACCGGGAAAAGTTTGCGGCGCCTCCGCGGGGCGGCGCGGCGCCGCCCGCCCCGGGCGTCCGCGGTCACCGCCAGTGACTTTCTGGACTCGTCGTCAGCCCGGGCCGCAGCGCGGACAGCTGGGACTGCCGGGAGGGCCCAGAGTTCGTCCTAAGGCTCCCGCGCCCGGGGCTGCGGGTGAGTTGGCTTTGGGCGCGAGAGGATTAAGTGGTTTGGGTCACCTGGGTTTGGGGAGAAGGCGTGGAGAGAGCCATTAATACTTTTTAGGTCAGGCAGGGAGAATAAATAAAAGTCGAAGACTTAAGAAGCGCAGACATGCCACTGACTCGTGAACCGTATCCGTGGGAACTCTTTAGGAGCCGGGGCTACCGAGGCCCAGTTCAGGAGGGCGGGGGGAGGTGGAAAAATTAGAAGGTCGCGCACCAGCCTCGCCTGTAACTGGCTCTGCTTGACCTTGGACAAGTGACAACACCACTTAGATCTCCTTATGTGTGATACTTGAAGCTAGAGCTACATGAGCTACATGTCTTCCCTTTTCAAAAATACATCTCAGTTTGAGATTTTTCTGGGCCTCAACGTGGTACATGAGTTGTGAAGCGGTAGGCCGAGCTATCTTTACATGCACTTGGATTCGCTAAGAAGTACCTTTTAAGTCGTGTTTACAAATAGTCAAATTTCAAGGTGGTTTTTTTTTTCGGTGAAAAATAAATTACCTATTACCTGGTCTCCCCCCACCCCCACCCCCACCCACCCCAAAAAAGCTTCTTAAGACTGTCTACAAGACTGTCTACTTTGTGCTGCACCATTTAATGTTTTAAGAGCTGGACTGGGGACAGAGAACCAACCTTGAGGGTAAAGTGGCAGGTGCCCTCAGTGATCCCTTCAACTCCCTCTGGACTTACCGGTAGTTTAGGGGGAAAGAAGAATAAACAGGGAAGATGTTTTTTCGTTGCTGTTTTTCTATATTGCTTCTTTCTACTGAAAAGTTTTGTGGAAGCCAGTGGAGAAGGGGGCTGTAACTCCTGGCAGAGAAGAAAAAGAAAATGTCACCTATAACTAAAGTAAATCTTAAACTAATATAAATCTTCCTAATAGGAACAGTAACACATAATGCAAATATATCTGGATCTAATTTTAATGAATTATTGAAGATAGCTGCTGTGTTCAGTATCACTGACACCAAGACCACTCGCTTACATAATCTTTGTTGGGATGTGTTAGTGGCATGTGTAATATTGATAAAATATTAATGTTAAAGGTTTGGTCATCACAGGTTATTTTGCAAAACAATGTAGTGTTAACTTTTGGTTATTATGATAATCTGCATTTTTTCCATAAAAAGTGAAATCAAGCATTTTTCCTAACCAAAGTTTTCTGTATTAATTAAATGTAACTTGTCAGTAGTGAATACAGGAAAAACCATTTTGTTCTCTCAATAAATTTTCTCATTTTTCTCTCCATTCATGAGAGTGCCTGCTAGATGTCCCATGCTCCACTTGGGCGTTTTCTCTTGTCATGAAACTTAAAACCACAAAAGTTGATTAAAAAAAAATGTAAGTTTATAAATATACATAAATACTCAAGAAATATTAGATGAATAAAATAATTAGTGTCCAGATAATAGTTAAAAATTCTTTTTGCCCATCCTTAAAGAGAATTATTGTTGTAGTTTAGGAAAAAGAAAAAGGGTATCAAAGAAAGAACTGGCAGAAAAACACGAGTATCTAGCCTGAAAAGTTTGTAACTTAAAATAGGAATGCAGATTTGGAAAAAGACAAAGACAATTGATAGGGTTTCTAGGAGAAATAAGAGCAATATTGATTTAACATAACACCCTTTTATGATCTAGCTTTCTTTGAAGAACATAAACTTTTGAAAAGGTATGTTTTTTAAATCAGTAGCTGTTTGTATTGTGATTGAATGTCTAATTCAATGTTCTAATCATAACCTTAATATTTCATGACTACTGTCTGATTTTTTTAAGCTTATTCTTATAATAATATGCAATAACCCTTTTACCTCAGTTGCATGAAGGAAAATGTATCTTTGAAACTAAATCTGCAGTGAGAATATTATCTCCAATCTTACGCAAATATAAAATAAGCACTGGAAATAATAGCATCTTGCCAAGAAAGTCTTCACTCTAGACAAGTGCTGTGTGTGGGGAGAGAGCCTATGTGGACTGCATCATTCATGAGATACTTTGTTTTTCTTGAGGGACCTGTGTAATAGTCTTTGGGGACATCAGGAAAATAAGTCCCCAACATTTGTAAGCCTGGAAACTTGGAAAGCCTAGTGGCCTTGTTTAAAAGTGACCATTTAACCTAGAACCTAGCTTTGATATTTGAACAAGCAAGTTGGCTTTGTAAAATGTGCATTCTTCTCAGAGCAGCTTTGCTGGTTGAATAGCCTTCTATTAATAAAGGGTTAGAGCAGTGTATCTGAGAGTGTGGTCCACAGACCACCTGTATCAGAATCTTCTGTAGTATTTGCAAAATTTCAGATTCTTACATACTTTCCTCACTTAAAGAATCTGAATTTCTGTGAGCAGAACCTAGAATCTATATTAACACACTTCTCCCAAAGTGAGAATTTATCACACTACATTTTGACAATTACAGTTTTCTTGCCAGCGTTTAATGGCAACTGTTGCTTTCTCCTCAGAGCACTAAAGAAACATCCCAGATGCTTATTGCTCTGTTCATTTCTCTTCCAGCACCAGATGTATTGGCTTCATCTCTTAGTAGGACTCTGTGGCCAGGGAGCCCCTCATTAACTGCTTCTGAAGGCAAACCAAGACACCACCTACAAGCAGAGTTATGGCTGCTTTGGGCACAAGGCCAAAGAGACCCCTCCTGTAGGATACTCCCACTACCACCCTGCATCCTGTGAGTGACTTGTGGGAGTGGCAATCCCAGCTGCCTTCTCTTCAACTAGGGAATATAAGGTTTTGAGCAAATAATTGGGAATTGACCCCAAGGGACAGAAGACCTGAAAGGTAGAGCAAGAACACTGAGTGGAAAGCTGTTCCTTCAACACAGTTCACACATGGAAGATTTCAATCCTAAATCTGATAATTTAGCAGGCAAGTATGTGGCTTACCCTAGGCCCCTTCCCTTCTGTTGTCTAAACTTTCATCTATTGTACAAACTCATAAAATGGATCCCATAACCTCTGTACCCGTAAAATCCCTGGCATATAAGTAAGGATTTTCACGTTTATTGGTGGGAAAAAAGGTGGGAGGAGTTTAGGATAGAGGTTTAATTCATAGGCTGAGGGATCAGTCACACCTGATTTAAATCGTAGCTTTGTCATTTACCACCTAGGTGAAATTGAGCTGCATCCTTCACCAAATTTCAGTTTCCTTACTTGAAAAATGAGGATAATAGTACCTGCCTCATAGGAGTTGTTTTGAGTATTATGTAAGAGTATAAATTATGTAAGACACAAATTAGTTACAGATGATAACTATCACTCAGTATCTATTCCATATCTATAGCTTTTCATTTTCTATTAACTTTAATTTTTTTCTTTTTTAGCTCTGGGGAGTTGCTATAGAAGAGACACAAGAGAGGAAAACAACCTAGGAGGAGATAAGTAGCTCTGGACACAAGGAAAGTTCACACCGCTAAATACACATAGAAATTGTTGAGTAGAAGGAGAGGTACAGGAGAGGGATGCAGACTGTAGTGCCAGCTAGTAACTGGGTTTCCTCATGTATTTCCCTGCCTCAGCTGCTGTCTCCTCTACCCTCCAACCTTTTTGTACCACCTTATCACTTTATATACATTTTCCAGCTCACTTTGAGAAATATTATGTGGTATGCCTCAAAATTTTAATCCTGGTTTTGGATTTTAGTATTGGTAATCCTCAACCTCGCAGGTCTTAGGGTGGTATCTGTTTCTCCTCTTGGGATCTACAGTAGATTTTATAGTTATTGAAGGGAAGAGATTTCTATCTCTGACTCAGTAGGAATAGATCCAGAATTGAGCTCTAAATTTACCTTTTAAGAGCAATGTATGTCAGCAAGATGTGGGGATATGATCAGAGAGACATCTGCCCCCTGACTTTTAAAAATACCTTTACTTTCTAGAGCTCTTACACTTGTCAAAGTGCTTTTTCTCATATTAGCTCATATATTCCTTACAATAATCCTGTAAAATATTATTAATATTGCTAGCCACACTCCAGTGAAGCATTTGAAATCTTTTTATTTCCCTACCTCCATTCTTTGTTACAAACCAATTGCTACAGTAGTCTTTATTGTCTTCACATCAGATTTCTAAAATCAAAATTCTTTAATTATTCTCTCATTGTTTCCCAGTCAAAGTGAACTTCCCTGCCTGAACAGTGGTCTTGAAACCAGGGTATCATCCTACTCTAAAAGCTCTCTCTTCATAGTTCTTGGAACATGGCCAACTCACTCACCACAGTGCTTTAGCCCATGTTCTTTCCCTCACTGATGCCTCCTCTCAAATCATCCATGTTCAATGCATTCTTCAACTTCCGATTCCTCCTTGGAGCCTTCCCAGATCATTTTAACACCTTAAAGATCCCATCTTCCTTTTTATTCCAATGGTAACCACAATTATTTGGTCAGTTATAACCTATTCTTAAAGTCCTCATGGAGAGAAAGTATATAATACTCGTAGATTTGATAGAGAAGAAAGCAGTGGACTAAGTTTTAAGTATTAAATGGTTGATATCTACAAAGGAACGGTGGCAGCCAAACCAGGTTGTGGTTTTACATTTCTTGAGCTGTGAATGTGAAGAGGTTTGGGCCAAATGATGTTGATGGTCCCTTCTGAGGTTCTGGGGCAACTTAGCCTTCCTTGTGTGGATAGGATTAGGGCTTTTACTGAGTTCTTGGTTGAAAATGCCAGAAAATGGTGCTCAGTGCCTTCAGCACTTAATTTATCCCACAGATTGCTAATGCTAAACTTGGAAATTTGTAAATGCCATGTCCCTTTATTGTAAACTTTTTTAGCCAAAGCATTCAGGAAAGGTTAGTGGGGTATGTATTGGGTAGTAGGATGAGGTATAAGGGACAATAAAGGGTTGTCTTTGTGAATGACTTTCTATGATAGGATAAATAGGATTAGCTATTGGATAATCCTTAGTCTTAGCATCTATAGTGTACTTTGCATTTCATCTTTATCGGATAGTGCTATATAATAGTTATTTTCTTTTTAACCATTTCATAACTTGAAAAACATTTAAATAGTTTAAACACTAGGATAGATACTAGATGACTTTCTATAGTAATCTGATTGGTGACATGTTGTAAGTCTGCATATGTATGTACATATATCACATGCATATTACACTTGAATTCAGAAGAGTATCCCTACGTTATGAGGTACTATTATACATTGACCAGGCTTAAGAAGAATATCACTTTAAAGTGTGTTGACATTTAATTGACCTTTCAAAGTTCATTCTGTTAATCATACTCAAAGTGCTAATGCTATGGTTGACTGCTCTGGTGTTTTTACATTCAGTCGTGCCTAGCATATAAATTCTTCAGCATAATTGCTACTTATTTAGCAAAAGTTTCCTTTCTTCTCTGGAAATGTGAGTTGAATTTTATTTTGGTATCTTTTTTAAAAATCTTTGTTTGTCTAGATAGTGTGAGAGATTTTAATTGAAATGTTTTCCGGTCATTAGTTGAATAGGGTGTGGCTTCTTAATATAGGAGTAATGGAAATTTCTTGTTTAGTTGTGGTATACTTTTATCCTGGCAGACGTTAGGACTTTTAGAAGAATAATGCTAAGATTTAGAAAAGCTTAACACTTCAATACAACATATTTTTAACACAATAAACATTTGAAAATATTTCTGTTTCTTTTGTATAGATTAAAACTATCAGTGCTAATGCTTTTTATTAAACAAGGATTCAAAAATGATCTATTTTCATAGAAAACTAATTATATTTCTTTATTGCTGTGAGTGCAATTTTGTTTTATTATATAAAAAAGTCAAATATATTTATTTTTCATAGTTTAATATCACAATCACCTAGAGAAAAGTGCTTAAAAATTTCTGGGTATTAAATTTATGAAGTTAGTCTAAAGAAATAATTTTTAATAAGGTTAGCTGTTTTACAGATTTCTAAGTTAATATTTCTGATGATCATTGAAAAGTAGCTACAATTTTTGCTAAATGTTGATAGAAAAATAAAAACAAGTAATTACCAATTTTTGGCAATTTATCTTTGAGACTCCAGACGTGTATTTTAAAATATATTTTTGTCTTAAAAGCAGTTTTTAAATAAGAAAAATAAAGTTTAAACCAGAGTTTTTATTTTCATGAGGTAATTTTATACTTTCAGAAATGTAGCTCTATATTTGAAATGCATTTGGTTCACTGTTTATGATCGGTTTTGATGTCATAGTGTCATGTCTTTACACATTACAAGTATAGTAATCTCATTCCATGAAGCTGACCTTATTTTCTCATCATCATCTCTCTTTCTGTATCATCCTTGTTCTGCTCTTTTCTGTTCTGTTTTATAACTTAACAGCTATCCATTTCATCTCATGACAGCCCGACATACACAGGAAAATGAGTTCTTTTCCCTTAGTCCAAACATTTAACTTCAAACTCTGTCCTTTTTTAGAATATACAGTGAAGTATCTTAATAATATCTAAATAATAAATAAAGAATGCAGATAACTGCAATGCCGCATAGTCAGATACAGGGTACCCCAGGCTAAGGGTGAACTCTCACACTTCAATTGTGTAAACTGTGATTTCAACGGATAATTCAGTATCTCAGTACCAGGCTAGAATTGGTTAAATACAGAACATTAAGATAAAGCCTGGTTCCTTGGGTAGTCTCTCTTAGGCATTTGACTGGAGTGATGACACAAAATTAGTATATTTGCTCTTCTTTCCTGTTTGAGGTCTGTTTTGCCATCATAAATTGCTTTCTGTCATTTGAATTCAGATATATGTTTTAACTAATAATTTATTGTATTTTTATTTTCCTTAATGAATTCTTACACTGTCATGAAGCAAACACTGCTCTAAACACTTTACAAATATTAGTTTATTTAATCCTCTTAACTCTATGTAGTTATTATATAGTTATAATCATTTTGCAGTTGAGAAGACTAAGGCACAGAATTTTATTTTGACATAGGGCCCTAAGTCAGAGAAGAGTGGTAAGTGTAGGCAGAGTAGATAATAGTAGTGCTGACACATCAACAAAAGGATGTACAAAATTTGGGGGAAGATGAGTCTACATGGATCAGAGAGTCAGTTGGGCCAACCCTTCAAGAGCAACATGTTTTTCTTACATTTAAACCTTAATCTATAGACACAAAAACCTGGGAGGGTAGCATGGCCTTAGGTTTCAGCTGCCTGGTCAGCCTGGTGAGGTGGGCCATACGGGCTCTTTGTGATTCTCCTAGGGCTACCTGAACCTTTATGCCTTACCTCCTAGAATTTCTTGGGATTCAAGCTTCTTTCTCCCTAGGCAGCAGTCCCCATCCTTTTTGGGACCAGTTTCGTGGAAGACTATTTTACGTCTTGTGTGTGTGATGGTTTCAGACTAATTCAAGTGCATTACATTAATTGTGTACTTTGTTTCTATTATTATTACATTATAATATACAGTGAAATAAGTATACAACTCACCATAATGAAGAATCAGTAGGAGCCCTGAGATTGGATTTTGATATGAGTCACAAGCAATTGATTTATTGTGGTCTCTGTGCAGTCAAACCTCTTTGCTAGTGTTAAGTTGTATTTGCAGCTGCTCCCCAGTGCTAGCATCACCTCCTCATCTCCGCCTCAGATCATCAGGCATCAGATTCTTATAAGAAGTGTGCAATCTAGGTCCCTTGCATGTGCAGTTCACAATAGGGTTTGCATTCCTATGAGAATCTAATGCCGCTGATCTGATAGGAGGTGGAGCTCAGGTAGTAATGGGAAGGATGGAGAGTGGCTGTAAAAACAGATGAAGCGTCACTCACCTCCTGCTGTGCAGCCAGTTTCCTAACAGGCCACAAACCAGTACCGGTCCATGGCCCAGGGGCTGGGACCCCTTCCCTACAGGGCTTAGCTTCTCTCATTTGGAAGCCTGGGCATTGCACATACTAGTGGAGAATTTCTTTTCCCAGTCTTAACCTTAACCCACTTCATTTTCTCTTCTCGACCTACTTTGTGTATTATTTAAAAAGTATTATTCAGTGGTGTTTTTATGTGTGTTGTATGAAGTTTAGAGACTAACATTAAGCAAGGAAATGAAAGGATAAAGCTATCTTCTCTGTTGGAATTGGAGATGAAAGAAGATGAAAAAGAGCTAAAAGGAGAATGCGTGGAGAAAGAGAGACATTATGGAAAAGAAGAGATATATTGAGGGGGGAAAAAGGTGAAAAAAAATAAAGAGAATTACTGATTTGCTTCACACCCACACCTCCTCCCCAATTTAACTATAACAGAAGCAGTTTCACTCTCTTTGCCTGACATGAGGTTCACCAGAGAGTTATGCACTGTGGGAGTGGAAAATTTCTCCCTTTTGCATTTTGAGACTTGGGTGTGCTGCTTTGAGATGCTTCTGGTATTTAAGTAATATTTGTTTATACTGGATATTTTTCTCTGTAGCCTTTGTGGATAGGGCTTAGAATACAAACAATACTGTTAGAAGAACTCCAGGTACTTGATGGCTGTGTTTATTTTACTAGTTAAAAAACTACCAGAGCCTTAGGACTTCTGAGTACATTTTAAAAATACCACAGGCAATTTTAAGAAGTGTGTTAGAAAGGAAGAAAAAAGAAAATGAGAAAAAAAGTTAGCACATTCAGTCTTTGGACTGCCAACCAGTGTGGTGGGTTGGTTGTTTTTGTTTGTTTGTTTTAACGTTTTCAGAGACCCTAGGGTAGTTTCAGCAATTATTTTTTAAGGCAGATTTAAGTTACTCTTCTTCTAGATAAATCCTTTTTTCTTAATAGATAACTTAGGTAATAATGTGATACTTGTTCTATAGAATATAAAGCTAAGGTTAATTCTTCAGGGAATTTAGGATATTTTGGATGGTACTTAATTCATCTCTAATGACTTCCCTATCAGATCATTGGTCTCAATTTTTTTTTTCTAACGATTTATGATTATAATGGGAATCATTGAAATGCCAGAACATACAAAATATATGGTCAATTTTACCCTTAAACTTTCTGATAATGCATTTTATGGCCCCCTGAAATCTTTTTATCCTGCTCTTTGTCTCTTTTTACAAATGTACATTATTCAGTAGCATTTATGAAAAATGCTTGGTTTAAAAAATATTGAGCTAATCTAAATGATAAAAGTATTGATTTGAAAAAATTAAACTATTTTAAAATAGTTACTAATTTTTCAGGTAGAGGGGGCCTTGTCTTAACAGGTTTGATTAGATCCCCATCAGTAAAACAAAGTACATTGAAGATTTTTTTTCTTGATCATAGCATGGTGGTGCTCAAACATTTCAAGAGTCACTAATAAGTTACCCTTAGGAAAGAGAATGGAGGAAAGGGAGTTTTTCTTTCTCATTTGTTTGTTGGGGTTTTTTTATCCATTTTCCCCCTACTTGTCCATCCTTTCCTATAATTACGGGAATTTTTATTTTGTGTCACTGTTCATCATATGTTCCCCATTTGTACATCGTAGATTACCACCACACCAAATTTTTTTTAGCATTAAGCAGAAAATGGAACCTGGTCCTATAAAAGTTACTGGAAATCATCTCATGCTTTCTCAGACTTTCTTCCTTAGAGACAAGAGGAACAAAGCAGTAGTTGGTAGTCTGTCACTGTTGCTTTCATGGCTGCCCTGTTTGGTTGACCTAAGGTTTTTTACCTCTATTAATGCTTAAATCTACAAATGAAATTAGGGCCAGTCACACTGTATTTCCTTCATCAGCTGTCCCTAGTGGTCCAAATTTAGCACAAACCTGCTTTTGAGTACATATTAAGTGAATATAATAGGATGAAATCATAACATGAGTCTTTGATCACTACTCTTTGAATCAAAGTATGGTTTTTGTCTTATGACTCTATAGTCATTTTGGTGTAAATCTAGAAAATCCTTACATGAACAACTGAACTGCTAATAGCCCAAAAGAGTGTTAAGGCAAACATTAACTTGCAATAAAACTCTGCTGAAAGTGTCTTTGATTTTGACATGCAGTGAGCTATTTCAAATTAACTTGTCCATTCTCTATATGGAATGATGTGGAGGTCTTGCAACCTGATTTCAAGGTTGGACTCTAAATCAGAATTTTTTTCTCCCTGTTTTTTTGTATGCTATGTCACTGTTTGCCACAAGCATAAGGTACATGAGCCACTTTTCTTTTTCTACTTATAACCCAGTTCCCCTGCCAGACAGTACTGGAGATACTTTTTTCTACTGAAAGCTTCATAAGTCAGCTACTAACTAAGCGTCTGAATATACTCTCAAACTATCTTGTCCAGGCATTTTTAAAAATGTGTGGGTGTGAGAAGTGATGGTGAGTGAAGTCAGAGTAATTGGTACTTCTTTGTATTAAGAAAAATCACACAGTTAAGGGAAGACTGCTTCCATGATTTGTGTATATTTAATTTTTTTTAAATTCTTCTGACCCTCTCCCATTCCAGTTCTACCTAACCCTGCCTCATAAATTAAAGCAATGAAGGAATTAGAGTCATAGGATTTTATAGATAGAAGTGTTTTAGAGAGAATCTGATTAACCTTTATTAAAGTTGAAGAAACTGATGTCCAGTAAGATCAAATGAGATCATGAAGCAAGTTTAAAAGCCTAAATGATATTAGTAGTTTATTTCCTTTAGTAAACATTCTTCTGATTAATCTGTCCTAACATGCTCATAGTGAGAAGGTAATAATAAGGAAAAGTAACTAATATGTTTATGGTGTTTTTCCATACATATCTCAGTCATTTCTCAGAAGAATTCTGTGAAGTATTAGGTGTCATAGTTTCCATTCACAGGGAAAACAAGCTCAGAGATAGTCAGAGACCTGCCCAGTACTCCTTGTCTTCCCACATTGGCTGAAGCTTCAAGTGGTCTCAAGACAGTCCTCATAAACCATGGGATAGAGAAGCACATCTTCATTTTATAGTTTTGGTTCTAAACATGGACCAGTTATTAGCTTTTGCCTATTTTGTCACTTATAAAAGGGGGAAAAACCCTACTTTTTAAAAAACTGTGAACTCATACATTTTCCAAAAGAAAGATGCATGGTAATTGTAAATAAAGTGTGTTTTAAGATTCACCTTATAAACATTTAAAAAATCCATCCACAGCTTGTATCTACTATGTGTAATGTATATGCTCCAGTAGACACAATAGTGATTGAGACAGAATCATGGCCATCAGGGCTTATGACAAAACTGTTCTTGAGAAATATCTACCATTGTTTATATTACTCGAGGTATGAGAGAGATTAATTCTTATATCTGAAATGGGCTGCTTTTTTTCAAATATTTATATTAAAGTATTAACATTAAAGAAAACATACAGAAAAGTAGAAAGGTGGGTGCTGGGATAACCCAGCGGTTGAGTGCTTATCCCACAATCGTGATGTGCAGGGTTTGATTCCCAGCCTGGCCCATGCAAACCCCATATGCTGGACTGTGGTACAACTTTTAGCTACTGAGATGGCTCAGTTGCAAAGGTTCCTGTTTCCAATGCAGGAGGCCGCAGTCTGGATCCCACCTGGCATGGCTTCATGTCCACGTGTGTGGAATGAAACCATGTCACAAGTAATAATGTACAACTATGGAGACTGCTCTGGGCCCTCCCCGCCTTCTCTCTCTCTCTTTCTCTCAACGTCTTTCACACAATAAAACAAATATTTATGAAAAAAAGACAAAAAAATCATAGGGGTATACTTAGAATGTTTAACATTTGATATTTATAGTATACATATAGTTTTTTCTTGGCTTTAACTTGTTGTGATAGCTAATGTTCTATATCATAGCTTTGTAAACATGTTTGTTTTAATGATTACATAATTTCAGAAGGAGTCTGTTTCTAAGTATGTTAGTAATCTGGCCAGTTTTCTATGGTAATTACTGGTCCTGATGTTATTTTACACAAAATAATTAATCAGAGACTAACCTTAGCTACTACTAAGAAATACTTTCTAAAAGAATTTCTGAAAAATGAAATAAGTGGCAAATTACTTACAAATCTTTCCTTAAAAGCATCAAAATCAGTTCACTTGCTTAAAATATCCATAGAAATATCAACTATGTAGTTAACCTAAATTAGAAAGAAATATATTTTTAAATTGTGAAATTTATAAACAAACAAATTTAATACAGTTTCTATTATAAAATGTTTTTCTCTGAAATAATTTCTCATTACTTGATATAGTATTAATCATGTTGGATTTTTACTGTTTGGGGAAATTTAAACTAATATCTTTGATTTAAAACAAAAACAAGGACTGTTTAAATTCTGAATTCTGCCTTGTGATTATTACAATGAAATTCATCTTAAATTCAACTAACATTCCTTCAGAAATAGAATCTTATATTTCAACAGAACTAGCAGGGTATTCCAAGGTAGGAGTTGCTCTTTCTGAGAAGTTGAATGTAGCAGGAACCCCCAAGTGGGGAGCAACTGAGCCAGCAGGTGGTCTGAGGGATACTGTCAGGGAGCTGCTAATGGTGATGTGCCTGAAAGAAGGGAGGGAGAAGGGGTGGAGGAGTGCGATGGAAAGTCCCTTATTAGCCTGAAGGCTGGGATGCCCTGACCCTTTGAAATCCCCCTCACTAGTAAGGATGCCATCCAAAGCAGGAGAGGAGGGGCTCTGGACAGATTGGGGAGTAGGATGGTAACAGCCACAAGACTCTTAATAAGCTTGGAAGGCTCCTATCTGAGGAACCCTGGCCTTGATTATAAATCACTATTATTTTAAAGGAAGAGTTTCACAAATGAATAAATATATATGAGTAATGAATGAATGAGTGAGTGAATGATTTTTTTTTATTTTTTTTTACTAGAGGATCTGGATATTTCTGCTCTTAAAATTTTTATTTATTTATCAATTTTAATGCCCAATTTACAACAAAATCACAATTTTATTAAAGTATCATTAACTGTCTCATGTATATTTAAATCCAAACCCTCCCCAACTCCACAAATGATTCAGAAGAGCTTACAATAAGCAAAATATCAGAAGTGTAAAGTGAGTGATAGACATGACATCAGCTCTCAAAGCCTAGTGTCCACACCTGTGTGATGATGGTAACAGTAAATGCTTCATCATACCGTGGCAAGGATAAAATGAGAGCCTGCATAGACATTGCTTAGCATAGAACAAAAATGTTGTCTTCAAGTTAAGGCTATAAACTTGAGTCCATACAGTTTAACTTAATTTTCAATTTATTTCAAACTATTTTATAGAGAGTATTAATTGATCAAAATATATTCATTTCTAGAGTAGAAGAAATTTTACTCTTTATAACTCTTTAACTCTGTACTATCCAAGATAATGCTTTTCTTCCTAGAATTTGAGTTTCTTAATCTTTTATGTGTGTACAATCCATGGGAAAACATGTCCGGTAAATACCTGTAGCCTTCAGCCAGCTTCAAGAGGCAAGGACCAGATAGGTTTGTATTTCAATTAATTACAAAAACAAAACACACACACACAGAGAGAGAAAAGAAAAAGGGAGGGAAGTGCATCATCACTGTCACTAGTAAGAAACATAATGAGAATTCAAAGCCTGTGAATTTGGCTAAAAATAGTATGGACTACTAAGTGTAAAGTATAAATAGAAGAAGGTAAAGATTAATTTTAAAGGGCAGAATTTTGTTTCTACATTTATTTTACAGCTGTTTCAGACCTGTTCTATGTATGCTTTCTAAAAGAGAAAAGAGACCACTTGTGTTTCTTGTCTTTAGGTGGGTTTTATGAAGGAAGTGGTCGGTTCCACCAAATGCCAGTATAATTAGTACAGTTTGCCTGGGATCTTGGCCCTGAAGAGAAATAGTAGATGGACGGATGCAGAACAGAACCTAGACACTGGGCCCTGTGCTGACCTGTAACACTCCCATGTCTGGGGTGCCACAGCAGATATTCAGAGGCCTGGGGTGGGAAGTGGAGGTTACATGGACATGGAGGAGAAGGTGGAAGCAGAGGGAGAAGCATCATTCTCTAGTGCAGGGGTCTCCAAACTTTTCAGCCCAAGGGCTGCATTAACTATCAAACAGCACTTATATCATCTCATTGACTGTGAACAGAAGTAGAATAAGTGAGTGGCTGATCTTGGCAGAATACATGTAAATTTCTGTAATTTTTTTCTGTAGATAAAAAGGTCTCCACGGGCTGGATGAGAGGGCCTCGCGGGCCGCATCCAGCCCGTGGGCCGTAGTTTGGAGACCTCTGCTGTAGTGGGATAGGATAACCTACATGCATCTTTGCATTTCCATGGCCAAAGGAGAGTCCTAATATAAATAAATAAATCAACAAATAAAGTAGTGATATCTTCTACCACCTGCTGATAAGTGCCAAAAGTCTCACCATTCAAGTATGGGCTATTTAACTTAAATACCCTGATATCTTAAAATCCAGAGAATTTGGGTATATGGCTAGAGGGAGTTTGGGTAGTTTGAGTGGCTGTCATATTTTATACTGTTCTGATTTATACACAGCTTAGGAAATGCATGGTCATAGTGTCAATAAGATGTCTCAAGACTAAATGAATGGTTCAAGGTAGCTAATAAAATGTTTAAGCTTTATCTGGGACCAACCCTACACTGTCCACCAGAAGGAATTAATTCTTCAGTTAAAATTAATATGGGGAAGATCATAAAACCTGTCCAAGGTGTAGATATCCAGAACTGCACTTTGAGTGGGGAGATTTTTAAGGGCCTTATCTGATCATTCTAATAGTCAAGATACCTATAATTATGAGCTAAGAAAGTAGTTTTCTGTGGGCATTTTCGAGGTTGTAAAAGATAAAGTAGGATCTAATGTACTGGACACAATTGAATCTTTTCTGCCGTATTTGTTTTTAATTCATGATTTTTTAATGGATTTACTGGTCACATTTCTCAGGTAATGGTAAAACTTTTGTCTTTAGCAAATTTATTTAGTTCCATATTTCTAGATTAGTGGTACTCTTTCAGGAAAGTATAGCAAAATCATTTGATAGCTTTTGCAAAATACACATTCTCAGCACTGTTTCCAGAGAGTAAGAATTGAGGAGTGGAGGGGACAAAAGGCAGTCAAGGTATGTGGTATTAGAAGAAACTGTCCTCATAATTGTTCCCACACTCTTGAGAATTGCTGTTACAAATAGACCCAATATTACTCAATTACTAGAAAACAAGAAAATAGTTTAAATAACATTGAGTCTCACTTAAACTGATGAAATTGTTCAGCATTTCATAGGGATAAATCTGCTTTACCTTTCACATAGATTTCATCTAGCTGATGTCTTGCTAAAAAAGGAATCCGTATATCGACAGTGAAGTACTCTGTTGATGCTTATTAACTGCCCTTTAATTTATGCACCCTTGTAACTAAGATCTTACGATCTTCCATACTTTGGAGAATTTTTGTTTGTTTGTTTATTCATAGGCAAAAGGCTGGATTTTCGAAGTTGCACTAAGATATATTTCTTTCATATGTTTGCTGAACTGTTCTTTGAGGTTGTTTACTTAGTATATACTAATACTAGTCACTTAGGGTTTTTCCATTGTAATTTAAAGTTAAGATTGCTAAAACTCCAAGGCATGTAGGGGACCTGTCACTGTGAGAAAAATTTATGGGAGTAAAAATGTTTTCTTTTTATAAACAGTTACTGCTACACAGTGTCTTCACAGGGTGTAAGGCTTGTTATTTATCTGTTTTAATTAAAGAGTACCCTGCCTGTCTATTTGTGACTAACTTAAAAAAGTGGGTGTCTTGGTGAGAAGTTCACAAGGTGGGTAGCTGTAGCTGTGTTTGGTGATCTGACGCAAGCTCTAGTCAGCAGTGGTATACAACGCCAAGTACTAAGAATTTCTGGAATGTAGAATCGCACAGCACTGATAAAGTTTGCTTTGTTCCCCTATGTGACTTGACCCATTGAGAAAATGTGGTTCCCTAGGAAGTTTTAATAGTTCAAAGTCCTTAGTTAATAAAGAAAAAGCCACAACATAATTCAGCTTGTTTTTCACCTACTGCCCAAAAGATTAACTTTCTTAACCTTAATGGGGATAGAGTTACCCGTTGCTTTGAAAAAGTAATTTATGGAGCTCTTCACATTTGTTAGTTTCAGTAAACATGACACTGTTTGTGTGGATTTTGTTTTTGTTTTGGCTTTGGTGTTGTAAAGTTCTAAGACTTCTGCAACTTAAGAACCCAATGGTAACTTCATCTAAAAACAAATCTCGGAGAAAGGCACACCCTCTTTTCTGTATCGGCTTAATCTTTCACTGAACTAGGAAGGGTTTTGAATTACTTCAGGAAAGTAGTGACTGATAGAGCTTAACCTTCAGTTTTCCTCATTTATTTTCATAAGAGAATGGGAGCGGAATTCAAAACATTCAAATTTGGAGTTAATGTGCGTCACTCTGTTGCGAGTGATAGGTTCTGTGTTTTTCCAGTGGGAAACTTAGATCTACAAACTGATACAAGCCTGTTATAGACCTTGTTATTCCATTCTGTTTTTCTCCTGATTGTTGCTTACTCTTACAAAAACCAGCTGACTATACAAGTTGTCTCTGGGAGCAGCGGATTTCAGAGCAAAATTGATTTTTAAAAGTAGCACGTAAGTCTTTTATTGTGTGTCAAATTTATAATGTTTGAAATAGACCTTTATTATTTTCATTGAGAGTCTTAAGTTCACTTAAATGTAGTATATAATGTTAAATGTGCACTTGTTGTTAACATAATTTAATTACTGTTTGTTCACTTACACTCAAAGAAGGATTATAATTATATAATGCATGTTGGAATCATTTTAAGTAATTTGGCCATTGCCTATTTGTTCCTGTAGCGAATAGTAATGGATGAAATGCATTTGCATATGTTGTCTTATTATATCACAAAATTTTATAGGAACTTGGTAAATGAATAATAGATATGTATTAATTGTTTTGACTTTGAGACATTTTCTGGAATATTTCTGTGTTTGAATGAGACTTTAGTAATGTACAGAATGGCTGCCTGTACATCTTAGAAACACCTGCCAGGGACTCTTCTTCAGGTTAGCCAGACAGAAAGAAGGTATGTCCCCGTTGACAGTGAGCGACTGTAAACATCCTCGACTGGAAGCTGTGAAGCCACAGATGGGCTTTCAGTCGGATGTT
>PVKE010012495.1:0-38233 GCA_004027555.1 Craseonycteris thonglongyai | reverse complement strand
TCTACCACCTTCTCCAGAAGTGAAATGTCCTCGTCCCTCTCCATGCTATGACTCCATCTCTAAACTCAAGTTTTGCTTTTGATATGCAGAGAGCTGTTTTTGGAATTTGAAAAACCATTTGTTCCCTCAAAGCATCTAGGCTTTTAGGATTGTTGTTGCACCCTTGATTCAAAAAACCCAATTTAAAATTCAGTGCTGAGGGGATGTCAGGATGGCTCAGTGGGTTAAGCGCTCACCTTGCAGCCTTGGGGTCAGAGGATCGAGTCCCGGCCCCTACCCGTGTGGACCAATATGCTGAACTGAGGAATGCTTCCCATGTGGGAGGCCCCCAGTTTGGCCCCTAGTTTGGCTCCTGTCTTGAGGGGGTGTGCCTCCCATGGAGGAGGCCCTCAGCCCAGTTTCTGCCCTGTACTGCCTCCACACACCTGTGTGGAATGAAACCATGTGGAAAACTAATGACATACAACTATGGAGACTGCCCTGGGCCCTCCCCCTTGTCTTGTCTCTCACTGTCTCTGCCTCTCTCTCTGTTAAAAAGACAACAACAATAAAATAACCCTTTAAAAAAAATTCATGGCTCAGCGCTGAGCCATGACCCCATTAGTTTAGGCTGGATTCTCCCTCCTCTGATCCAGTGTAGGGAAATGACAGGGCAATGACATTCAAAGGAAATGGAGGACATTTTAGTTTAATATCTTTGTATATTATTACTGAAGCAGAATTATAAAATACACATGTGCTAATTGTGACCTCAGACTCCTGAGAGAAGCTGTTGGCTCCTCTGAACACTGAGGCCTCTGGCCCTTCAGAAGAGTGAGAGGCATATTTTTCAAGTTGGAGTAACATGCAATATGATTCTACCATAGTGTGACTTAAACATGTACATACAAGTACATTCATATTCTGTCAAATGCTTGTAGCTCTTGACACTAAAGAGCTATTAAATAGAAGGAGTGCATTAATTTAATACAAATAATTCAATTGTTATTTTAATAATAGTCAGATGCATACAATTAATTTAATATGGCTGAAAATGTTTTCCTGAAATTAATGTACTATATATAAGGTGCACATGGTGCTGTTAGCTGTATGTAGTTTGGGTTTGATATTTTGCACTTGGGAAGACTTTTCTACTGTGCTTTGTGAAACTGTAATTTTCCTACTACCTGTGTTTGAGCTACTGAAAAACCTTGGTTTATCAAGCACGTCAGGCAGCCTCTTGGCTCAAGGGCCTCTTTTCTCACATCAAAACTGCTTTGCTCATTTTTCATTAGTCACAGCAATTAAAAATTACACTCAGGAGGATGCTGGGATAGCTCAATAGGTTGAGTACTTGCCTTGCAACTGCGAGGTCCGGGGATTGAATCCTGGCCCTGGCCTGTGCATTTCCGTATGCTGAACTGTGATGTAACTGGTAACTGCCAGGATGGCAGTGAAGGTTTTTGCCTCCCATGCAGGAGGCCCCCAGTTCAGTCCCTGCTTCACATCCACCTGTGTGGAATGAAACCATGTCACAACTAATGATGCACAACTATGCAGACTGCTCTGGGCCCTCCTCCCTTCTCTTGCTCTCTCTCTCATCTTCTCTCAAAACAAAAATAATAACCAACCAACAAATAAAAAAAAATCAAATTAAATCTTAAAAAAATACACTCAGGCACATTTTATTGTCATGGTGTTGAGACCAAAGCAGACTTTTAAGATGGCCCTCAAGCCCCCTCTGCCTGCTATTCACACCCTTCTGTAATCCACTCTCCTTGATCATGAGTTGTAACTGGTGACTTGCTTCTAACCAATAGAATATAGCAAAGATCACAGGTTGTGTTTTTTGTTTGTGACTTCATGTGGCCAGCAAACTCTATTATCTCTTAGATTTGCTCACTTTGATGAAGCAAGGTTGTCATGTTGGAGGGGTCCATATGGCAAGAAAATGGGGATCCAATAGCCCATAAAGAACTGAATCTATGTGATCTTGAAAGTGGATTCTCCTACAGCTGAGCTTTGATATGACACTTTGTGGCCAGAAGAGAACCTGAAGCAGAGGATCCAAACAAGCTGTGCCCAGGTTCCTGACCTGCAGAAGAGAGAAAGTGTCTGGAGGTAAGAAATAAGATAAGTTATTATGAGAGAAGAAATATTTATTGTTTTAAGCTGTCAAGCTCTGAAGTAATTTGCTATGTAGCAATAGATAATGAATATAATTAGTTTAGTAAATAACTTAAGAAATTAAAATTTTATTTTATGTAAGTGTCTTTCTATTGATACCTATGGATCTTGGTTTGCCCAGAATTGTCCTGATATACATGTGTTGTTCTGGTACATCCTTTATACTGTCCTCTTTCAGTCTAGTGTCCTAATTTCAATGATAAATGATGTAATCAGACTAATTTTAGCAAATGCTTAAGAACTATCATGGAGTCTTTAGGGGACTGATTATAAATTAATATTAAAATCCCCACTCTTTAGCACAGCACTGTTTAAGAGAAATACAACACAAGTCACATAACCAATTTTAAATTTTCTAGTAGACACATTGAAAATAAAAAACAATAGGTTGATTTTATCTACATTGATTTTAATATTATATTTAATCCAATGTATCCAAAATATTACCTTTTCAACATAAAGTTATTAATGAGATATTATGCACTTACTTTTTCATAGTGAGGCTTTGAGATCATGTGCATTTTTTATGTGGAGCACATTTCAATTTGCACTAGCCGTATTTGAAGAGCTCGGTAGCCACAGGCAGCTAATAGCTACTGAATTGGACAGCACAGCTATGCAATATGCAGTTTGTTGAAATACTTGGAGCTCCTCCAATTCCATAGTGTAGTTCAGTCATTCTTGAGTCATCTGCTGTCATAAACCAGGTTAAGGAATCCCTCAGCATTAGGACTCTGTTTCTTTATCTTTGGCTCTGTTTTATTCTGCTTTGTATAATTTTCAAGAAGGTTCTTCTCTCCTAAATGACCACTATAGATTCTGGACATATGCTCCACCAATATGAAAGTGACTTACTCTTTCTCAACAGTTCCAAAAAGTGTCCAAGAATTGAGCCTCAACTGACCAACCTGTGCCATGTGCCCGTGTCTGATATAGTCACTGGCCCAAAGGGTAGAAAGTTCTGACTGGTCACCCCTATCCCTGGAGCTCTAGGGGAGGGGTTTATTCCAAACATGATAACTTATGAATGGGGAAAGATCTTCCCAGTAAAATCCAGGTGTTATTGCCAGAAGGGAAATGCATGTTGGGGTGGCAACCATCTGAAGTATAGGAGCTCGTTGAAGACCTTGGGGGTGGGGGTGGGGGAATAGATACAGTTTACATAATCCAGGGCAAGCCAGCCTTGACTAGTTCTGTAAGAGCAGGCTCCTTACTTCAACTGCCAGAAGCTTGTGTGAGGCCACTAACAAATACCTTCTCTGGCAATGGACTTTGGTTATTCATATAGTATGTGACATGGTATCTAAAAGATCCAGTGTCAACTTCCAGCAGGAAGATGAAGATGAATGTTTTTGGCCACCAAACCAGAGGCTCAGACTTTCTGGGGCTCGAAAAAAAATACCATCCATTATACCCAGGTTTATTTGGGATCCTCTTACATTCAATGCAGATACTAATGTTTCAGAAAGGACTTGCCATGTGATTACAGATATTAAATAATTCATACCTTTAAGAATGGAAACTAGGGAAGCCGGGATGGCTCAGTGGGTTAAGCGCTCACGTTGCAGTGCCGGGGACAAAGGATCGAATCCTGACCTCAGCCCGTGCGGACCCATATCCTGAACTGGGGAGTGCCCTCAGTTCAGTTCTCTCTCTGTCTCTGTCTCTGTCTCTCTCTCTCTCTCTCTGTCTCTCTCTCTTTCTGTCAAAAACAAAAACAAAAACAAAAACAAACAAACAAAAAAGAATGGAAACTAGAAGCATCCTAGAGCCTAAAGGGCAAAGGGACCTTAGATGAGCAATGACAATTGGAAGGGCTTTTCGGGTATGACAAGTGGACCCTGACCTCTGTGGGGATGCTGAGGGCAAAGGTTTGCTGTTCATAGATGCGAAATTTCAGAGTATCGTGATACTGCAGGGGCCTGGAAGAACCATAGGAGGGAAAGGACAGAATCAGCTATGGAAGAAATTCTGTCCTTCCTGGGCTAGGGAAGGAATCAGGAGAGGGGAAAGCTGGTTTCCACCTGCTTGGGAAGCCCTATTGCTTTGGTGTCACTTGAGGCCTCAGGTTGGGAGCATTGCTCTGTAAGTAGTGCTCAAGAACTGGTTCTCACAAGCCACAGCCACCAGGAAATCACTATGTTATCTGCTGGGATTGGTGACTGAACAAAACTCTCTCATTTGTGGAACACAGCAGAGCTTAGGGCTTTGTGTGTATCCTTCTAGAACATATAGCATTGATGGTGATGAGGAGATAGTCATTGAAGAACTTTTGTGGCACATGTACTCTTAATCATCACGTCCATGCAAAACTCCCTCATAAGTGAACATAGTGGCAAGAACATGGATCTGAGAAACAGAAAGCCTGGCACAGAATTTTGACCCTGTCTATCGGCTTGGTAACTATGAGCCAGTCCCTGAAACATTCCCAGCTTTAGTTGTTTCCCCTGAAAAATGAACACAATGATAACGCTTGTCTTACTTCACCATTCTTGTATTAGTTTATTCATTTGTACTCTAAATATTTGTCGAGTGTCTGCTATGTATGTGAATCTGATGTAGTCATCACATACAAGACAAAAACGGTTTCTGCCCTAATAGAGAGGATCAAATAAAACATGTGACTTAAAAAATGCCATAAACTTGAAAGTATAATAGAAATGTGAATGATGATGAGGATCATGTTATACTAATAAGTCAGCCTCTTTTCTCAGACAGCTGTATATCTCCCAACCTCTCCCTGTAAGCTTGTTGAGTATATAACTAGCAATTTCCTTCCTTTGGAGGAGAGATTTCTTTTCTCTGCTAGTCTAGTCAAGCCCGCTGCAGTGTTTGTGTTTATAATTTTCCTGGCACAGGCTCCCAGGGCCTCCAGGGACAGGTGTGCCAAGGTCGTTAAGATGCAGCCTCCCCTGCTTTCTGTCACCACGCGATCGTCTGCCCTCAGCTCTACATAGGCAAATGTGTCACCGATGTATAATTAATGAAGAGGGAGTCAGGCCCAGCATTAACACACACAAATCAAGACCTTGTCAGCTGTGGGGATGTTGATGAGACTTTTGTTCTTTTAGCAATATTTATTGTTACAAAACACTGTGCACTTGAGTGGGGAAGGGGAGTGTCTTTATGACATTAACAACGTGCCTATTTGCAGCCAGTCAGTCACAGGGACAGGCATCAGCTCCATTTGCTGATTAATTTAAAGCTCCAAAGACTGAAGCAGATGAGAGAGCTGCAAAGAACATTGTTCTGTTCAAAATGTGTGCAGATTTCCTCTGATGGTGAGATGCCCTTGGTTTCTGCAAACCCAGGAGCTTTTAAGCACTTTTGCTTACCCCAGTGATAGGAATTTATTGAGCACTCCCTGTGTGTGGGCTATGCCACTCAGGAGGTCAGATAGTTTATGTTTAGATGATGGGGAATGGGGTCCCCTGGAGATCAGGCAATTAGAGATGGAAGGAATCTTAGAGCTTATGTTGTCCGTCACTCTGGGCAGGAATTTTTTACAACTTCTTACCCATATTTTTCTGCCTGTGGTTAAACCAATAGAGCAACGGGTCACAGCATCTAATTCCAATTCCTCACTTTTGAGGAGAAGATTGAGAGGAGAGGAAAGAAAAAGGAAGGAAAAGAAAGACATCCTTCTTTTTCTCTGAAGGCTCAAGGAAGCTAGAAGCATAACAATTGGCAAATCCAAAACAGCCCAGTATTGCATCAGCTTTAATTCATGGTCATCAGACCACACATGTTGGGTTGTTTAGTTCCGGGACATTGACGTTGTTCCCTTCCCGTAGCCAGGTCTCAGTCCTTGTCATCCCTCAGGGCTGATCCACATCTAAAATTTTACGCATGGCATCACCTGCCTCTAAACAAAAATGTCTGCTCCTTCCTCTGTTGCTCCAGCAATGGGCTTTTGTCTGTCCTGGGCTATGGTGTATGCCTTCAGTCGACTTCTTGTCATGAGCATGAATAATTATCTCACTTTGTGGGCCTTGTGCTGTAACATTCCTATATGTTCCCTTCTTTTGATCAATTTGACCATCTGCTTCTCTGCTCCAGCTCCCAGATGGCTGGATGCTGTAGGTAGCGGGAAAGCACATGATGGTACAGGTGCGGTTTCCAGCTTTAGCTAGATTCTCAGTGCGGCTCTGTGATCTTCCTACATGGTTCCAGTTCGTATCCTCATTTGTGCCTCATAATAGCTCTTATATAACTTCATCTACTCCTCAAATTTATTCTGCAAAGGTGGCTTGCTTTCTGTTATCACAGAGAAAGTTAAGACCCTTAACCATGAACTCTCCTCACCTTTCTCCTATTACTGCTATGAATTTATTTACTTAACTCATGTCACAAGGTGTCTTTGTGTTCTGTCCAAGTCTGTCCCTGGGACAAGGATTCTAGTGGGAGTAATTTGACTGGGGGATGAGGGTAGGGAGTGATCCCAGGAAATATCAGTAGGAAGGTGGGGAGTGGACAGAGAAGGGAAGGAAGCCAACAAAGGCTGTGCTATTAAGCAAGTGTACTTTGTAGGTAACCGGATGGGAACTCTGGGTGTCCGCATAGAACATGTGCTTGAGTTATCCCATCCAGGGATGAAGGATCTTTATAGACCATCTCCCATCACTCTGTGACTAAAGGCTGCTCCAGAGGTCATTAATTCTCCAGAAGTCCTGATTTGGTGCAGTCACATTGTCTTGGAAGGGTAAGCTTTTGTACCAATTGGTAATACTTTTGAAACTTTTGAGTGGAACCTACCTAGCGCTTACATATTCTGCATTGTCTTTCTAATATATTGTACTATTTATCTACAACTATTAGACTTTCTCCATGAGGTGATAGTAATTTAGACTTCAAGTCAATCTTGTTAGAATAACAAAAATATTGTCCTCCATTGAGCACCTGGCTCCTACCACTTTAAAAGTTATGGTGAGAGACAGAGAGAGCGCACATTTGTATATATGTAGGTTTATAAAAGACTACCTATAGCTAGGTCTTGTGTTTTATCTTCTTTGAGGTAATTAGCCAGATTATTTTGCTCTATATTTAATATTGAAATGGAAATAAATGATGATGATAATAAATTGATCCCTGAGAAATAAAAAATAAATTGGGAAGTATTTAAAAATATTATCTCCTCACACCATATTGTCAGTGTCTCCTCTGCTTGACTGCCCATATCACTGGCAATACTGGATTATGAAGCCAAGTGTCCATTCAAGTTGATGTCCACCAACATCCCATAAGTGCCAAAACTGAGGTCACACATGTCTGGCTAAATCCTTTGCTGCTGAGCCTGTTGGCCCTAAAGCTGCCCCAATTCTGAGTGTTCTACATTTCTCAACTTTAGCAGAACCCTGCTTTGCTTTTGTTTCTCCCTTATATTTCCAGCCCTAAGAATAGTCATGAACTCTTGTGGTCTGTATTCACCCCTAAGCTTTAACCTTTGGGTCTCCTTAACATCTCTAAATTGTGTCTTCTTCTCCCCATCTCCACGGGTGTAGAGAATGTCATCTTCCTGGCCCCCAAAAGGGAAGACAAAGAAATGAGGCACTTTAGGAAGCACTTTGCACAATCCTGGGGCATAGTGTGTATTTACTAAGTACTGCCAACTAAACTGAGTCTCATAATTGGTCTTTTGTTTTCTCTCCAACCTGTCTTAAAGCCTGTTCTAGAATAATCTTTCCAAAAGACTAAATAAATAATATAAAAATCTTCTATATACTTCACTGCCTGTAGAATAAAGAACCAACTCAGCAGCGAGCCCAAGATCTGTCATGACTTTGTGTTTGCCTTTCTCTCTAGCCTCAGGTCCTGCTACAACCTCCTTTGTGCTTATTTTCTGAGCACAGTGACTCAGGCATCTACGCACATATATGCACTGTGACTTCACTGTGCCCTCCTTCCTTTTCTCCTTCTGTTATGCATGCCCTTTCTCCTACTCTGTGCCCAATGGCCCCAAATTATTTTGGAAATGACCTCTTCTCTGGAGCTCATCTGTGCTCCCCATAGAGGAGGTCACTGGGCCTCTCTCAGGCCCTCATATATAAAAGGTGGATGGTGACAATGTCTATCACATAGATGGCTGTGGAGGTTTAATGGTATGCAGTAATTTAAAACATGTAACTCTGCATGCTGTAGAGTTAATATTTAAAGCATGTTAACTGCTTATACTAGGATTTTAGAGATTTATACTATGAAGAGCACCATAATCCATGGTTATTTTTAATGTGCATACATGTATTCTCAGTGCTACCAAATATGCGCTGTGTCCTATTGATCTTTGTGTCTTCAGTTCTTAGTATTATGTTCAATACATAAATGAGGGAAACTTATTACTGCCACAAGCTGGTACTTATCTGGAGTTTTAGAGGTCAGAACACACTCCTTCACTATTTTGTTCAATGCTTAAACTTGCTCCATACACAGTGGATGTTTTTAGGGTGGTGAAAACTATTCTGTGAGAATATAATATAATGGCAGATCCATGACATTAGACATTTGTCAAAACCCACAGGACTGTACAACCCAAAGAGTGAGCCTCGTGTAAACTATGCAAATTAGTTGATAATATGTATCAATATTGATTCATCAATTGTAATATATCACATGAACACAAGATGTCAATCATTGGAGAAGCTGAGAGGATAGGTGAGGGAGGAGTGTATGGGAACTCTGTACTTCCTGTTCAGTTTTCTGAAAACCTAGAATTGTTCTAAAAATAAACTATGAATTAAGAAAAATAGCTCCATGAAGCAGTGAGGACCAGTGGGTTGTATTACCTGGAAGTCAGAGTAGTGATCCTGTTGGCCCGAGGTCACATAACTAAAACAGAGGCAGGACTCAAGTTTCCTGATGCTACACTTTCCACAGTTAGTACAGGACAAAATTTTAATCCCCACTCAACTTTTGGCAATGGATAAGGCAACCTCATCATTGACATTCTCCTCTCTGCACTTTTGGAAAGTAAGTTCTAGGCGGAGTGGAGTTTATTGGGAACTGTCTGAGAATACCCTTCAGAAGACTAATTTAGAGTCTTTATGACTCAGTCGAGGCTGTCAGTCCTAAGTTATTTGACGTTTAATTCTTGCTGATGTAAATGTTATATGACAAATAGTTTCATTTAATTGTGTCACCTCTGGCTTATATACCCTATAAAAGGCTTCAGTTTTAACAGCCAGCAACAAAAGAGCTCTGGCTGAGAGGAATAATGTCAAGGAAACTTATAAGGGCATGGCACTGGGGAAGGGCAGGTGGCTCTCTGAGGGAGAAGGTGTCTGAAGGGAGGCCAGGTTTTAGGCAGAATGCACTTGAACTTGTCCTAAAAGTGCCTGCCCTGACAAGGGTGCCACTTCCTCTTGTGACTTTGACTGATATGCTCTCCTTCCAGCAGCAAGTCCACATACCTGCCCCTTTTCTGGCTTATCCTTTCCACTGATGAATTTTCTACAAAGAGTACTTGCATAATAACATGCTCTGACAAACACTAAGAAGAAGTTCATAATAATTTCATGAAAATGTCCTAAATCTGTATCTTTGTTTCTCCATGTAAAATTACTGTGCATATGGATAATGGCATGAATGAATCCCATTACATATTGAAATAATGCTTACATGTATTTGTATGTCCACAAACTATTCATTGAGTGTCTGCTATATGACAGGTCTGTCACAGACATTATGGAGAATGAGCAATTTCTGTCTTCAAGGAACTTTCAGTCTACTGGGTAGATCTGATAAACCTGTACAATGAAACAACAATAAGAGGTATATGAGTGTGTGGTGCTCTATGGCTTATTAATTATTAAGGACTTTGGTGTGTCCATTATAACAACATTCTCTGGGTGATTAGAGCAAATATTATTTCTCCAATTTTATTGGTGATGACTTTGAGGTCCATAGTATGATTACAAGTTTTCTACTTGCAACAGCTAGTGCACTGTTTTCACCACCCTTTGGGCACATGCTTCCATGTGTACACACACCACAGAGTCCTCCAGTAAAATATGAGCCCTCCCAAGGTGCCAATAACACAAAACATATGCCATTCATGTGTATGCCAGTATTGATGATGCTTTGGTCCTATGGTGAGTGTTTTGTACATTTATAATTATAATACAAGGGAATCAAAGTAGGAACTGATTTATATTGTTTCAGTCTACATAATAAAATACTTGTTAACATTCCACTATCTAAACATGTATAAATTGTATTATGGTAGCTGGTTGTTAGACATTTCTCATTTTGAGTCTACTATTCTTTCCTTGTAAAAAACTTTGTGTATTTAAATATTCTATTGTCTATTGAAAGGTGTGCTATCTCGCAAATCTTAGAATCTCACTGCCTGTGCCAGTCACCTTCCAATGACTCTTCCTGGTCTAGTCTTTACACGTCTCTGTGCTTTCCTACCCTACTCTCTGCCTGAAGAGGCTGACCTGCATGAATCAGATCAGTGGGTTCAATCTGGAGGAGGCATCTTACTGGACTTGGCTAAAGCTGATCCCTGGCAGAAAGTCAGAGGGAGAGAAGAATGAGGCCAGGGTGTTAATTTCCTGGGACCCACCTCTTTGTGATCATCTTGGGCAGGTTTCATCACTTCTCTTAAGGTGGTCTTTTCTCCTTCCTGTATCTTCTCCTTCTCCTTTTCCCTCCTAGTCCAGGAACACGAACAACCATTTACAACAAAACACATCTATTTAACAAAGAACATACCTTATTTGTAAACAATTCTTTTATTCAGTCCTCTTTAAATTATCCTAATCTGATTATGTCTTTTGTTTCCCATTGGCATCCTTAAAGATTTAATGCACTTTAAAAGGTCCATGCTCCACATACCTACCTCTCACCTGGCATATTCTTTCCACTAATAGACTTATTGTACAGTAAAAAGAAGCACAGTGACCTCAGAAAGAAAACCCAAGCAAAATGAGGGCTAGAAAAAGCACTTGTGATATGAGTGATAAGGTGGACGTGGAGGTGGGCAGTTGGAGATGAAAGAAAGGGGAAACCCCCTAACAAGAAGTCTTCTGTTTCTTGTTTTTGAATGACTTACAGTGACTTTGAGGTGTTTGGAAATACAAAGGAACAAATTTCCCTTGGGATGGTTTATTTTTACAATGCATACATATGTATATTAGGGAAATAGTGTAGTGTGATGGGAGGAGATCTGATGATAAATTTGTGATCCACTACTTGCTGGTTTAATTGAGGTTTGGGGGCCTTATCTATAAAGTCTAGATAACATTTACAAAAGTTCTTAATTTATGATAAGTATCCATATTATTATTTGGGGTTTAACTATATTTTAGATATATAGAAATATGTTTTTCCTAGTAAAAACATTGAGGTGAGGGGAAAGAAAACTTAATTTTTGTGTCATACAAAAAAGTAAATACAGATTAATATTTTATCTCAAAATTTAATTCTTCTCCCAAATATCCATCAATCAAGGCCAGACTATTCAAAGTTGTGAAAATATCAGTTGATAAGAACCTACCCTGAGGGAACCTTTTGGAGTAAGGATTCTGGGATTGATGATACCACATTATATTGTTAAATGTATCAGAAAGGTGCCTGTGAAGTAACTGAGTACTTGCTGCATTTTTTGCAAGTCCCTGTGATAGGTGTTTCAGATATAAAAAATAAGGAAGCCATGATCCTTGCCCGCAAAGAGATCATCTTGGGCTGAAAGGATAAGAGATGACCTATCAAGATCAAAGGTTATGCTGTCTTATCCTCTGTCTCCCCTGTGCAGTGTGGGTATGTGTCATAAAAGCTTGTTGAATTTGAATACATTGAAAACCGGCAATGCTAGGCATGAGAAGCAAAGAATTTGAAATTCAAGTGCATTTGAAATTTGAAAGAAAGAGTTCTCTGTGGCCTTAAAAATTTCATGAAGGGGATGCTGGGATAGCTCAGTGGTTGAGCGCTTACTTCACAATCATGAGGTCTGGGGTTTGATTCCTGGCCCTGGCCCATGCAAACCTATATGCTGAACTGCAGCACAACTGGTAACTGCTGTGATGGCTGGGCAGTGACGGTTCTCGCCTCCCATGCGGGAGGCCCCAGGGTCAATTCCTGCCCCGTGTGGCCCCACATCTACCTGTGTGAAATGAAACCATGTCACAACTAATGATGTACAACTATGGAGACTCCTCTGAGCCCTCCCTCTTTCTCCTTCTCTCTCTCTCTCTCTCACCTTCTCTCAACGAATAAAAAAAAAAAAGAATTCATGGAGGTGGATAAAATTGTTCTGGGCCTTGATAAATGTGTAGATTTAGGTAATTTTAAAGGGGCGGGGACAACAGTTCAGGGGACTATTATTGATTTAGGATAGATTTATAGAAATCAAATTACCCAGTAAAGTGGAATAAATTATAATAGAAAATGATTTATGGACTCAAACATTTACATAGCCTTTATTTTAATAGGACTTAATTTACATATACCATCCCAAAGATTTTATTATTATATTTGTACTACAACCAGCAGTATGTGAAAGTTCTTTTTCATCATAACTATGCTACCATAGCGAGTTATCTTTGTAAAAAATTTACTATGTGGTAGATGTTACTACTACATCTCAGTTTAGAAAATGCATTAGGTGACAATTTTAATTAATTGAATGAGGCCAGGGGTGATACAAAGACAATGTGATTACATTGAGGTGAGAAGGGCCAAACAGGATGGAGGCTTGGTAAACAGGCATCATAAGGGTGTAGGAGACAGAACCATGATGAAGAGTTGAGGTAGCTGTCCAGGGTGTCAGTAGGCTGGAGGAAGTGAACAAAATACCATTTCCAGAAATTGTGGCATGAGCAGTGTGTTTGGCATGTGTGCAGAAATAGGCATGGAGAAAGGAAACATATTAGTCATCCATTGCAGGCTACCAGCTAGGGGATCTTGGAGGTAGAGCAATTATGAGTGAGAAAAGGTATGAGATATGGCTTGAGGCTGCACGTAGGGGTCAGGGCGGGAAAGGAGTGTAGAAATGGAGAGGTCAGGGATCCAATGCACTACCAATACCTTTTAAAATATATTTTTATTTATTTATTTATTTATTTATTTTTGACAGAGAGAGAGAGAGAGAGAGAGAGAGAGAGAGAGAGAGATAGAGACAGAGAGAGAACTGAACTGGGGGAGATCCCAGTTCAGCATATGGTTCCGCACAGGCTGGGGCCGGGATTTGATCCCCGGTCCCCGGCACTGCAAAGTGAGCGCTTAACCCACTGAGCCATCCCGGCTTCCCTCCAATACTTTTTTGATGTATCTGAAGATAAGGTCCAGCATTGCAGGGCAACCAGGTACCACATAGAACCAATAAATGGCAGAAGTGCTCTAGGAAATGTTATAGAATATTGGGGGAGGGGAGTGGACACTGGGAGAAAATAGAATATTGGGGAGAGGAGATGTGGCTTATAAAGAGGCTGCAAGGAGAGGTTTATGCTGGGATCAGCTTTTATTGGTTCCAAGGAGCGGCTCTTCCACTTAGTAATCACTTAATTTTGGAAAAGGCACGTACCCTTTCTATGTCTCAGTTTCCTCACCTGCAAAACAGGACTCCTGTGGAATTTAAATGAGATGTTACATTTAACATGAGCAGAATTGTGTCTGGGACATAGTAAAATGCTCGTAAGTGTCATCCACATTTTTGGCGGCAGTGTTGTATTGCTGTGGTTGGAAGCAGTGTTTTCTTCTTGTATGTTGCTGGTGGAAAAGGTGTTTGTATGTTTTTGTTGTTCTTGTTATGTCAAGGAGCAGGCTAGAGGTCAATGTTTTCAGTGGGTATTCATAGGACTGGTTTCAAATCCCTTCCCAAAATTGCAGGATGCTCCAGGTTATAGAAAAATGTTGCAGTGCCCTTTATGGGTGTCTCATCCAATCAGCACCCTCCTAAACCTCCTAAGCCTGGGGCATCAGAGTTCTTTTATATATGAAGTGACCCTTGGAAATGAAGCAAGGCAGGGATCAGGGTAAACATTTAACATTTCTGTCTCACTAGAAAAAATGGAAAAGTCTGGACTGACTTTTTGAACTTAGCCCTGACACAACTCTTTCTGGCAGGCAGCTGGGGACACCGGCCTGATGTCTGCTGTTTACAAAGCCCAGAGGTTCCCTAAGTGCCCATTCTCAGTCTTGGCTTAATCTCAGTTTTCTGCAGCTTTATGTGGGGCTTTATAGAGATGTCATCGGTTTTGATGAGCTTCACTCCACAAGGTGAGCTTATGAGCTTTGTAAAAATAGCCTGTTTTTAGGACCCTTTGGCTTCTTGGTTTATCATTTTTGTTTATCTGTTTAGTTATGTAATCTTTATTTTTTATTTTTGGTATGGTTTGATAAAAGCAAGTGAACAATTTCCAACAAGTTTCAGTCCAGAGTTGACAGCGTCTGGTATTTCTGTGCTTGTCTAAAGTAGTGTGATAACCTGTTTTTGATGATTTGGACACTTTAGGCTTCTACCTTTCATGTGCCCAGAGGCAGAAGGTCCAAAAGAACCTGAGTTCAGACTCAAAGCACACATCCTATCTGGGGGATTAAAAACGAGCTTCCCAACACTGAGTTTTGGATAGAAAGCCCTTCCACCTTAGATGAACTACATCTTGTAAAAGACATAAAACCATTATTTGGCTTTAATCACTTTAGTCATGAATTGTCCTATAACATTCAGTACTCTGTAGGTCTTTTAGTAGAACAGGCCACTTCTGACAAACGGGTAGGAGGCAGGAAAGGTTCAGGATCTGCCTAGGAAGGGAGAGTGTGTGATACCATCACACCTGGGGGTTCTGGGAAACTACAGAGAGTGCCTATAATACACTCTATGTTTGTTCCTGTTAGTGGTAATGTTAGAGGTCAGAAGAATAGGCTTGTAAAAGGCAAAAGGGAATTTACAAAAAATCATCATAGATCTTTGTTGACAATCTTTTTTTTTAATGAAGATGTAATGGACATATATTAGTTTCAGGTGTATCATATAAGGAGTCAATATTTGTATATACTGTGAAATGATCACTGCAATAAATCTAGTAAACATTCATCACCATACAATTTTTTTCCTTGTGGTGAGCACTTTCAAGATCTACTCTCTTAGCAACTTTCAAATAGGCAATAGAGTTTTGTTAACTGTAGCCATCATGCTGTACATTTCATTCCATGACATTTATTTTATAACTGAAAGTTGGTATCTTTTGACCACCTTCACCCATTTCACTTACCCCTTTACCACCAGCTTCTAGCAACCACCAATCTGTTCTCTGTAGCTATGAGCTTGGTTGGAATTTTTGTTGTTGTTATTTATTTAGCCTCCACATATAAGTGAGATCATACAGTATTTGTCTTCCGTTGTGTGACTTATCTCACTTAGCATAACGTCCTCAAGTTCTATCCATGTTGTTGTACATGGCAAGATTTATTTTTTTATTGCTGGGTAATATTCATATATATATATATACACACACATATACATATACATATATATGAATATATATATAAATAAATATATTATATATGAATATATATATAAAGATATATATATATATAATCTCAAATTTTCTGGGATACTTAGATTGCTTTAATATCTCGGCTATTATAAATAATACTTCTAAGAACATGGGAGTGCAGATACCTTTTAGACATAGTGACTTTATTTTCTTTAGACACATACTTAGAATTGGGATAGCTGAATCATATGGTAGTTTTATTTTTACATTTTTGAGAAACCTTCATGTGCTTTTCCTAGTGGCTGTACCAATTTATAGTCTCACCAACAGTGCACAAGGGTTCTTTTTCTTCTATGTCCTTACCAGCACTTATCTCTTGTCTTTTTGATAATAGACATTCAAATAGGTGTGAGGTGCTTGCTATTTCATAGAGGTTTTGATTTGTATTTCCCTGATGATTAGTGATATTAAGGATGTTTTCATGTACCTGTTGACCATTTAGAACTCTTCTTTGGAAAATTATCTATTCAGGTCCTTTGCCCATTTGAAAATCAGATTACTTGTATTTTTGCTATTGAGTTGTATGAGTTTTTATATATTTTGGATATTAACCCCTTATCAGATAAAACATTTGCAAATATTTTCTCCCATTCCATAGGTTGCTTTCTTATTTTTTTTTTCCTTTGCTGTGCAGAAGGTTTTAGTTTGATGTAGTCCCACTTGTTTATTTTTCATGTTTGTTGCCTTTTCTTTTGGTAACATCATCAAGACCAATGTCAAAGCCTGAGCTTTATTCTAGGAGTTTTTTGGTTTCAGGTCTTACGTTCAAGTCTTTAATCCACTTTGAGTTGACTTTTGTGTATGCTGTGAGATAGTGATCCAATTTCATTCTTTTGCATGTTGTGTTCTTTTTTAAAATTAACAGTTTTGATCTCACAGTGTTATCTTGGGTTAGCTCTGGGTGATAGCAATTCAACATCTGAGGCCCTAGAAAATTTTTAATCAATTATCTCATGTGATTGAGAAGAAACTGGGTGAGAAATAGGCAGATTTGAGATTACTGACTGTTCTTTTCATTACCAGCTCATGTAAGGGAAGGGAGTTCCACTGTAAAAAGAGTAACTTAGTAGGTATTTCATGATACAAAAATTCTTTTTTTCATAGAACAGAAGTGATTCTCTTTGTATATTTTCATTACTCAGTGAGCGGACTCATGTGCTGGTTCACAAATTAATTGTTTTGTGGTCTCAGTGGATCTAGGGATGGGGTTAAAATTTTACCCTAATATTTAAACACAGATATGTTAAATTTAGATGTGGTCTAAATATTAACAAAAAATAAAATAATAATTGTTTCCCAATTTTTGATATTGTGTTTATGTTGAAGCCATTGATGATGGCAGCCACAATTAGCTCTTTGTCCCCTAAAACTTCTGGACCTTTTCTCTTTAGATGCTGCTGGGCTGTATTCTTAGCCTAGCCTATTTGTGCAGTTGACTATTTAAACCTAAGTGTAGGAATTTACAGTTATATTTATAAAAATTACTTCCTCTAAGATTCAGCTCATAACTATAGCCTGCTAAAATACATTTGAAATTGGATTATAAGAAATTAATTTTATTTTTAGCCAAATGTCATTCATTCAGTTAATAAACATGGCTAAGAACTTACAAAAATATTGAAAAATACATAATTGAAGACACATTAAAATTCAGAAGGGCTGTATTGATGCCAATAGGCTCAAATTCCGAGCCCGATTCAGGCCCACAGAAGCTGAAGGGTCATCAAGCTCCAGCCTGCTCTCAAATTGAGCTTTCAACACCTCCCCTACCTGAGCCCTCTGCTCTTCTTCCAACCATCAACCTCGCCCTTCTCTGAGCAAAGGCTCATGTAAGGGACTGGAATGCCTCCTTTCTAAGCTGTACCCTTCCTGGGTGGATGGCCACATGACTCAAGCCCACGTGACTAACTTTAAGTTTTTCTGTTTTTCTACCTAACCAGACATACTTTAGATAGGATTGGCAGTGAATATCTGGTGGTACTTAATGAGTCCCATAGTCTTCTGTGTGTGAGACGCCTCCATGTAGAAGATGACCCCTCCTTTTCTAAGCCAACATTAAGAAATCAATACATGGGTTACTCCTGTGTATGAGATGACCCCCAATTTTTTGTCAAACAATTTTAGACAAAAGTATCATCTTAGACATGGAACAATACATTATGTATTGAGTTATACAGTAAAGGAATGAATGAACTAGTTATTTTACAGTATTCACTTCTTTCTGATAGTATGCAAATATCTGGAGACTTTTTGAAAGGTAAGACAGATAACATATACTTGTTTGGAATACTGCCAGTATTAATTTGCTAAGGCTGACACAACACTATCACACACTACATAGCTTAAAAGCAGAAATTTATTTTTTTCATGATTCTAGAGGTTAGAAACCTAAGATCAAAATGTTGTTGGCAGGGGTTGGTTTTTTTCTTTGGTCTTTCTTCTTGGCTTAAAGATGGCTGTCTTTACTCTGTGTCTTCATATGATCTTTCCTCTGGGTGAGTCTATATCTTAAATGACTCCTTTTTTTTTTTTTTAAGATTTATTTTTTATTGTTTGAGAGAAGGTGAGAGAGAGAGACAGGCAGAGAGAAGTAGAAGGGCCCAGAGCAGGCTCTGTAGTTGTACATCAGTAGTTGTGACAGTTTCATTCCACACAGGTGGATGTGAGGCTGTGTGGGGTGGGAGCTGAACCTGGGGCCTCCCTCATGGGAGGCGAGAACCTTTGCTGCAAGGTTCAGCGGTTACCAGTTATGCCACAGTTTAGCATATGGGTTTGCACAGGCTGGGCCAGGATTTGATCACCAGAACTTGCAGTTGTAAGGTAAACATTCAATCTCTTGAGCTATCTCAACATTCTCTGAATCCCTCTTCTTATAAAGACAGCATTTATATTGGATTAGAACCTATTCAAAGACTTATTTTAGCCTTAATCACCTCTTTAAAGACCCTATTTCCAAACAGGGTCACATTCTGAGGTTCTTGATGTTAGGACTTCAACATGTGAATTTTGGGGGGACACAACTGAGCTTATAACAGTGACAAACAGTATCCAATAAACATCATTAAAGTTCCAGAATGTATGTCCTTCCTTTAATCTTTCACCAAGTTAGTGCTACTGTATTTGTTATAGACTAGAGAAAAATTAATCTTCCCTTTGGATGTATTTTTCTCAATGGTTGGCTCTTCCCCTTTTAATCAAGTCAAAAGTATTTTAGATACTTGGGGGTCTTTGTTCCTTTTCTAAAAAGGAAATCAATGAACTTAATAGGATAAAATAGGGTAAGTCTACTGAATAAGAAGAATCTAATTAAGAGACTATTTTTTCCCCTATATATTACCTTCCTATTTTGGCTATCTCTGCATATGTTACTTAAAAGCATTTAATGTTAACATCTGACAAACTTGACATCTAAGATATTGAAAAGTGATCTTGGAACATGGTGTGTCTAGATTTTTATTGTTACTCTATTACCAGGTGTCAAGTTAAACCTATTTCTTCTTAATCTGCCATTTGCTTATGCTGCTCGCCTACTGAGGACCTGTCAATGTTGTGTGATTTCAAGGGCATGAAAGAAAATGATGGCTGCTATACCATTCTTAAACTCTAAACCTCTAGGTTAACTTTGATTTCAGTTAAAGTACAGATTCCTTGGGAGGTTTATATTAAACTATTTATATTTTAACCTGACTGAAAGTCCTAATTAGGGAAAAGACAAAGAATAGAAAAGAGTCACCAAAAAGAAAAAAGGGAAATAGGGCTCTGAAATGGGAAGCTTGGAGCACAAAAGATAAACTTATCCACCTGACAATATTGACCAGGGCCAACTATTCATTAGAGATGCTTGGGAGTAAGGCCTATAATATGAGAACTATCAAGCTTCTCTCTGATGGGGAGCAGTGGGTCCTTGAATTGCTGTGTAACAAATGACTACAAATGCTAGGACTTAAAACAATATTCATTATGATTTCACAGTTCTATAGGCCTTAATCCTCAGTGGGCTTGACTGGGCTCTCTGCTTATGGTTTCTAGAGGTGCTGAGGTCAAGGTGTTATCTGGGTTATACTTTAATTTAGAACCTTTGGGATGAAGCCACTTCCAAGAACTGCCAGGCTGTTGGAAGCAGTAGTTTTTTGTGGTTGTAGGTCTGAAGTTCCTATTTCCTTGCCGGTTATCAGCTGATGGGTTGCCCTTACTTCTCATTACTCATATGGCCCCCTCTATCTTCAAAACGGTAATGCTACATTAAGTCCTTTTCACCTTTTGAGTTTCTCTGATTTTCCTTCTGCCTCCCTTTTCTCTCAGCAGCTGGAGAAAGCTCTCTGTTTTTAAAGGCTAACACAATTAGACTCGCTCTATCCAGAAAATTTTCATCTCCTAAGTTCAACTGACTAAGAACTTCAATTACAACTGCAAAATCCTTTTATGTCAGTGCCTAGATAGTGCTTGACTGAACAGCCTGGCGACAGACATTCTCTTGAGAGTGGGGGCAATTTTAGAATTTTGCCCATCACACTTCTCTTAGCCACCTCTGGGCCCAGCAAACAGCACCCCCCTAGCCTCCATCTTGTGCCTGAATTTACCAAGGAAATGGGGAGTTAAGTTTAGGTCACTCATGGAGATTTAGAATCTAGTCAATTCTGTTTCTCAGGGTTTCTTTAGAGTTCACTTTATGAGTAATCAGTTTATAATTTCCTCTTTTAAGGCAACCGCAGAACACTTTGATGTATCCTGTGTGATTTAGTGCCTTGGCACCATTCTGTTGATCAGGATTGGACTTGTGCAGGGAGGACGCTGGAGCTGCTTCATGGGTTTGATAGGCTCCAGTGCATCTCTTTAATTTGTATCCAGTACTGCCCACTACTTCCCAGAGAATAGCTGACAAATGGCAATACAGACTCTTTTTCTGAGTTTCCAACTTCCCATTACTCCATAAAGAAAGTCTTCCCACTATGGTTAGAGGCAGCCATCACAATGTTCTTAAATTCTCTGCTTCCCCTCGGTCTCAGTCCTGGCACTAAATAGAACAAACCATTTCTGTAGCTTTTTTTTTTTTTTTTTTGTTATTCTTTTTTCTGTTCTATTTTTTTTTTTTTCTCTCTGCTGGGAAGCAGCATGTGTCTGAGTCAGCTGAGATTTGGACCATGACCTCCCTTTCAAACTAAAATAAATACTGCCCTTCTTAGACTTTTTCATCCTTTACATCTGCCCTTGACGTTCTTTTAATCAATATTTCAGATGGAGGCTTGCAGGGCTGGCGTATCCCACACCGTGGCTGCCTCTGAAGATCACTAGCACCTGACTACCTGCTCAGGGCCCCAGGGGGAGTATGTTCCGCTGCGCTGGCTGGATTTTCTGTCCACCTTTCAGAATTTGAGCACGCTGTGCTTTGAGGGCAGCCTGGGAGGACTACACCTGGTAGTCCAAGGAGGTGGACCGTGTGATAATATCACCTCGGCCACTGCAGAAGCATTTGGGGATGACAGAAAACCAGAGACCTTCATCACAAAGGTGTACAAACTTACCTTTTTGAGTAGAAGGAGGTGAACGGCTAACTGTGAACCGGAGGCTGAAGTGACCTGGGAAATGTCAGTGCTTATTTTCATGACAAAGCAGCCTTGAGACATATGTATATACAATATTTTGTGTACTTGAAACACTGTAGTTAGAATAAATGGCGTGCATATCAGATATACTCAGGACTGCAGGGGAGGGCAAATGTGTCACCCAGTGATATTTCATATACAAGCAGTTGTCAGTGATGCTGCCTGGAGCTTTGAGACATGAGTAAAATTCTCTTATTATCCCATTGAACATGCCATAAAAAATTCAGTGCCTTCCCCAAGGTTTCTGTGAATTTCTGGGGGTTCCCTAGTCATTGGGCACTTCTGATTCAGAGTGCCTGTCTCCCTGGATACTCGCTGGCCTTGAATGCCATTTCTCATGACTACTCTGTTCCTTCTGACCTTAGCCTATGTACTGAGCGCTAGAATTCAAAATTCCCCTTGATTTTTGCCTAAACCACTCACACAAAGTGTTTAAAAATGTCTGGAGACCTTATGGAAGTATTGGGAGAAGGAGGGGTGATTTATAGTGACAATGATTTTTATTGGGATATTAGATATCCCTGTTCTTTAGTTACCCTGTCACTGGGAATTTCTGACTGGCCACTTTCCTGTGGAGCCAACCTTCTTTCTCTATTGCTTTGCACTTTCTGCCTTCCATTCTCATCTCTTTTCCCCTCTAGTCTTCAAGTTCCCCCAATTCCTGTTTATGTCTCACATAACACTATTTTGCTATCAACTCGATCCACTGTAGTCTTCTAAACCATAGCCTCTATATGCAAAGGTGCTTTCCTAAGCACAGATCTGTATCTACAGAACAGACTTAAACACAGGTAATTCCCTTATGAGAACTCTTCAGCTAGAACTACCATCATCCACTACACATCACTTATTGCCTGAAGGGAATTTATGGTAAAACAATATGGTTACTGGTGCTACAGTCATTGATACATTGGTCTCCCCCTAGACCCGGGGCTCATTTAGGGCTGAGACCTTATGTGTGCATGTGCGGCCTTCCATGGCTCCTCAGAATATTGGCCAAAGTTCTGCTTCCTGATCTGCGTAGTGGCTACCTGTGTGTGTTCACTCTGCAATAATTGAGCTGCTCCCTTATCAATTAGTAACTCTTGTATATGTGTTATATTTAAGTACATACTTGTATGATTTTTAAGATGTGGCTTGCACAGGATGGTGCAGTTATTAAGGGACAGGCTTAGATCTGTGGACTCTCCGTGAGGAGCTTCCCTTAAATCGTACCCCTTCTGCAATGGCTGTAGCAGGCTGACTGGAGGAGGGGTGTGGGGCTCTGTGAGAAGAAATAAAGTTTGCGTCACGTCTCTACCGCTCTCCTCTATGCACACCCATTTCACCACCTGAGTCCCTGCTCCAGTGCCCTAGAACAGGGCCCATATTCTTTGCTACCACAGACAGTTGCTCACATCCCTGTCTTCAGTGAGTGGCATTTATTTGATTTCTTCTCTCAAGAGACATTGTTTTGGTAGGGGTTTTCTCCACTAACCACCCTCTCAATGCTTCCATCCCCAGTTTATGACAGATTGGGCTTAGAGTCTCTAGTTAGGGGGATTAGGGTTGGGGGGTAGAATGCCATTTCTAGAGATTGCTGTCTGTTCCATTTAGTTAATGGTTCTCAACATTGGCTGCTCTTAAATCAGCCGGGCAGCTTTAGAAACTGTGGAGCCTCGGGCCTTAGCTCTCTCACCCCCTTGAAGATTCCATTTAATTGATCTGGGCAAACATGTTCTGAATCTCCCCAGATTATTCTGTTGTACACCAAGGTTGGCAGCCACTTGTCCTGATTTAACCATTTGGCAGGACCTGCTAAACCACGAGGGTCTTAACTAGAAATGGGGAGAAAGATGCTAGGATATAATATCTAATTTTTAAAAAAAGAATTATTTTACTGTTTTTGACAGAAAGAGACAGAGAGAGAAGGAGGAGGGCCTAGAGCAGTCTCCATAGTTGTGCATCATCAGTTTTTGACATGGTTTTGTTCCATACAGGTGGGCAGGGGCCGTGCAGGGTGGGAACCGGGCTGGGGGCCTCCCACATGGAAAGCACACCCCAGTTCAACATATGGGTCTACACGGGCTGGGGATGGGTTTCGATCCTTGGTCCCCAGGGCTGCAAAGTGAGTGCTCAACCCGCTGAGTCATCCCGACTCCCCTGGTGTTGCTGATTCTGCATGGCACTTGACCGTTCTGAACATGTATGTGTTTATTGGATTGCTTTCTTTGATTTATGTAAATGAAAAACATAGACATAGGAAAATGCAGTGATCAATAGGTCCCCTGAGAATGTTTGCTTGTTTAAATTTAAAACGTACAGTTTTGATCACTGGAAACAAGGCTGACTTTAGGATGTATGAGGCTGAGCATAAGTTTTGGGGCCTTCTTACCTCGATAAACAGTTACTCCAAGTCAGCATGTTACCTTGCTTCTGGATTCCCAATCTTGTGCAATTAAACTGAAGAAAAACCTCCCCAGACAGTGTAAATACTGTGGTCCGCATGGAAACTGGAGCCCACACAGGTCCCAGCTGGGCTCAGGCTGCTCCATCTAGCTGCCCTTGTCTGGCCCTCACAGTCCCAGCCACCAGAAGGACACTTGAAATGAGAGAGGAAGGTGCTCCAAAGCTCTTGAGGACCCTAAGGTGGCAGCCAGGGAAGGATCCTCCTTGTCTGGCTCTAAAGTGTGGTACTGGTGAAAATATACACCAGTCAAATAATGGTTAAGATCGTTGCAATAGAAGGCTCGATAGGCATATATCAAACTATATTCAATACGCGTAGGTGTTTAATAAATCTGAAGACATCTTTACACTGTTCAAATTACTTTAGTGCTCTAAGTTTGTAATCAATTTCTCACTCTCTCACTTACAAACTCTGTGATGGGATAAGCAACTGAGTTCTCTGTTTCTTCCCGCACACACTGAACAGCAATGGCACCCTGCCAGGGTCGTGTGCAAAAGCGCTACTGTAATTATAATAGCCGGCGTTTATTGAAGTCTTATTGTGTGCCAGATACTATTCTAAATGCCTTACATGGATTATCTCATTTACATCTTACAACAATCCTCTGAGGTGGGATTTTATTTTTTTTCTTTGCATACATAGAAAAATGAGGCCTGGAGAGCTACTGCATGTGGACCTGTGAATCCAATGCCAGAATCTATGCACATAGCCATCATGCCAGAGCTCTCCTCAAATGCTGGCTGCATTAGAATTTTACGAGGTGCTTTTAAAAGGTACCAATAACCGCTCCTCACCTCTCTCCCCGAAATTCCAATTTAATTGGCACGGGCATTGATCCTTCTGACAGCTCCCCAGGCGATTCGCGTGGCAGCCAGGCCTAAGTACTAATAGAGAACGGGCTTGCAGGGAACATGTGTTGAATCTCAATCAGGGTAACTCAACCTTGAGAACACCAAATGAGTAAAGGTGCCTGAGTGCTTTTCAACATGAAGTACTCCATACGTACAAGACATTCTCTTTGATATCTGTTAAGCTGCTACGTATCCAGAGTCTTCTTTCTTTGACTGGAGAAACAGATGTGCAGAGTATTTCTTTAGCAGAAATAAGGGTGGGAAAATTGGGGGTAGACAGGGATGGTAGAAGGTCTGGTGCAGTGGGGAGGAGTATTTTATCACTGACCATGTTTAGAATTTCTGGGGCATGTTGGTAAAAAGAAGCATGCTGACTTTTGTTGTTGTTTTTTCATTATCATTTAAAAATTCTCTACATTCCCATCCTACCCCATTGGTATGCTACCATATGTTACATCATTGCTGTTGCTTTTAAGTATATTATCAAAATTATAAATTAAATGTATATATAAATAAAATTATTTACCATCAGTATATATAAATAATATAAACTATATTAAACATATTCATACATAAATTATTTATAATAAATATATGAATAAAGTTGTACAAATACAGGGGATGCCGGGATGGCTCAGTGGGTTGAGTACTCGTCGTGCAGCCTTGAGGTCCGGGGATCATATCCTGGCCCCAGCTTGTTTGGACCCATATGCTGGAATGGGGTGTGCCTCCAGTTTGGTTCTCACCGGGGCGAGCTTCCTAAGTGGGAGGCCCCGGGTTCGGTTCCCACCCTGGGAGTACTTCCCTTGTAGGAGGCACCCAGCTCATTGGGGGGAGTGCCTCCTATGTGGGAGGCCCTGGGCCGGTCCCTGCCCTGCACAGCCCCTCACCCACCTGTGGAGTCAAACTATATCCAAAAGTTAATGACATACAGCTATGGAGACTGCTCTGGGCCCTCCCCCTCACTGTAGCTCTCTGTCAAAAGCAATAAAAATAAATTAAAAGAAAAGTTGTACAAATACAAATATTTCTCATAACAAGCCTTCTGAGAAAAGTATAATTATCTCTATTTTACAAATGAGGAACTTGAAACAGATTTTAAGTCTCCTGTCCAATGCTAGGAAGCCAGTAATACATAGAAAACATT
The DNA here is from genome assembly GCA_004027555.1 of Craseonycteris thonglongyai. Taxonomy (NCBI): domain Eukaryota; kingdom Metazoa; phylum Chordata; class Mammalia; order Chiroptera; family Craseonycteridae; genus Craseonycteris; species Craseonycteris thonglongyai. Next base: position 12,524 of record PVKE010012495.1, on the reverse strand, counting down.
TCCTGTATGATATGATTATTAAAAATTTTTTTTTAACAATCTGATGATGAGTTGCTATTATTATTCCCTTTTTAAAAAATTGAAGGCAGAAGAGAAAGACAAAAAGATGTTAAAGACCTTTTTCTAGGCTATTCCAGCTAGGAAGTGGTTAAACCTGAACTTAGCCTCAGGTTCGGCCCCTGACATGGTGACCTTCAGCTTCTGCCCAGCTGTTGCTCATGTTGTGCAGTCACAACTAAAACTAATTGTTTCCCTCAGTGTACTACCCACTCTTTTTTATCCTCTCTACTTTCTCCTTTGATTCCTCCTACCTATTTTTTCTTCAATGTCCAGATTCTATCAATGTAAGAAAACTAGGATAGGTCACTCCAAAATATGCCACTTTGGTATAAAGTATATTTTTACTGAAGACAATTAAGAAGCAGATACTAGGAAAGCTCCATGCCTTCCCCTTATTTGCCTAAAAGCAGGAGATACATTTTCAAAGGCGTCCCTCCTCCCCTTTGCACCAGGAAGGACAAAAGTTAATTATCAGAAGAGACAACTTTAGATTCTTATCAGTATGAAATGACACTGAGTAGAGGAAAACTTTTCTTCCCTACACAAAGTAAGACACATAGCTCATTGGGTCTCTATTTAATCCTGTTACCTGAGTACCTCTTCCTGGTTCAACCATGGGTAGGTACCTCATTCAACACATTGGAGTCTTCCACTTCTGCATCTGCTTTTGGGTCCAGAGCCTGGTTAACTACATCTGATTCACTTGGGTCTCACACTAAGCTCCCACTTTCCACCTGGGAATTGTTTTACTGCCTCTTCAGGACAGGGTGTGACGGCAGGGCATACATAGCTATAACAGCATCCAAGCTTTAATAACTTCTATCTTCTGGGTCCTGCTTTGCTGGACCATAGTCCTGAATTCTGTCAAAATGGATTCTAGTACTAGGAAGATTTAAAAACTAAATTTGGTGGTTCTGTGACCTTGGAGTTAGTAAAACTTCCTTCCATATTCCTTCATCTGGAAAATGAGGATAGTGGTAAGACTGTGAAAGAGGGCTTGAGGTAGAAAAGTGTGGTAGACAAGCAATCGTCATCACAGGGGAAACGCTTCCTTGCAGGAGTGGGAAGGTATATTTATACTGCCCATCTTTCCTTCTAGGTTCAGGGTAAGGTAGAGGCTGGAGTTTGGAGATCGCTTTCATTTCATCTGTGTTTACAATGAAAAAGTTAACATAATCACTGTTATGGATGGAAATGTGTTTCTCCAATATTCACATGTTGAAGCCATAACCCCCCAATGTGACGGTATGTGGAGATAGGGACTTTAAAGAAGTAATTAAAATTAAATAATGTCGTATGATAGGGCTCTGATCCAACATGGCTGATGTGCTTATAAGAAGATGGAGAGACACCAGAATTGCACACACAGAAACGGCCATATGAGGATGCAGCCAGAAGACAGCCATCGGCAATCCAAGGGAAGAAGCCTCAGGAAAAGCAAACCTTGATCTTGAACTTCCAGCACCCAAAACTGTGAAAAAGTACAATTGTATTGTTTAAGCCACTCAGTCTGTGGTATTTTGTTATGGCAGACTGAACAGATGAATACAATCACCTTTGTACCATAAAGCCTATTCAGAGGTGAATGTTTCTGTCTATGTTCATTCCATCACGTTTTAACAGCAGCATATATATGAGGAACATTCAAAGCTGGGCTTGGCCATTCCCAAAGTGACTCTCATCATTGTATTGTAAGGAAGCAATGATCACCTTAATTTGCATGCAAATAATTTTATTGCTAATGACCAAAGCTGCATAAACAGTTTTCATCTTTATGGAAGAAGTCACAAAAAAAAAAAAAAAAAAGGCAGTTTTCTCTTTGAACAGTACACTGGACTTTTGTGTTTTTTAAGGGAACTTTAAAGAGACTTTGATGTTTGTCCCAATTTTATTTTTGTTGTTAAACCTCTCTGCTTGACAGGAATACTCAGTGGAGGCTTATGCCATCCTCTCCTTCTTAATTAGACCTGGTATTGAGTGACAGATCAAACAATCTTAAATTCATAGTAGTGATGAATTGCCCTCAGAAGTCACCTGTACATAAAAGGAAACACTTCCATTAAGCAAATGTTATGTCATCAAGAAACTCATTAGTAGCTCTGTCAGTGATCATAGTTGTGTAATTCATCTCATCACTGTTAATAACTGCTAAAGTTATAATTGTATATGGAGCTTAATTAAAACCTTCTATCTTATTAATGAGTTTTCATGTTTCAGATCTCTCATCAAATGGTCTGCGAAATTTAGATCATATTTCTTGAGGTCCAGGTTTTTAGAAGACATGAAAAAGTGTAGGCAGAAATTGGGTTGGATTATAAAATTCAATATGTTACACAATTGCTAAACATTCGCTATTAGAGATGACACTGGTCTTATACATTATTTAAGCTAATTCCAGTATTTTTTAAAAAAGATTTATTTTTACTGTCTTTTGAGAGAGACAGACAGAGAGAGAGAGACAGAGAGAGACAGAGAGAAGGGGGAGGGCCCAGAGCAGTCTCCATAGTTGACAGCTTTAGTTTTCCATATAGTTTCATTCCACCAGTGGGTGCGGGGCTGCACAGGGCAGGAAGTGGGCTGGGCCTCCCGCATAGGCCCAGCAAGAACTGAACTGGGGACACACCCCGGCTCAGCATATGGGTTCACATGGGCTGGGCCCGGGATTTGATTCTCAGGCTCAGGGGCTGCAAAGTGAGCGCTTAACCCACTGAGCCATCCCAGCTTCCCCTAATTCCAGTATTTTAAGCTGATTTTTATTTTATATATTTGTGTCTTTTATATATCACATTTAAAAAAAGCACTGCCTCTCTCTTTAGTAAATAAAGAGAAAAGCTTTATATAAAAATAAAGTGAATAACCCTTTTATTTAGCAAGTAAACCTATCTTAGTAACCCTATGCTTTCTAGTTCTACTTCCTCTTGTTGCGCAGGAGGCTCAGCTGATGCCTCTGCTCTGGGAGGCCCAGAGAAGGAGCCTCCACCAGTGGGTTCCCAGGAGGACACAGGGAGGAGTTCAAGCATGAGCTGAAATGAAAGTAAAGCAGAGACAAGCTTACTCAAGCAGAGGAGAGGTAAAAAGCAGGCTACTCCGTAGACAGAGCATTGCCACTCCTGCCAGGGTTTGAGCATTTTCTCTTTTATCAGTGTCTCTTTAATGAGGGGCTGTGTATTCAAATATGTAGGTGGAATATTCAGGGGTTTTCTGGGAAAGTGTGGAGTTTTCTGTGAAGGGCTCTGTTGGCCATTTTGTGTCCTTGAAAGACAACTACAATTCTGATCATGGTGATGTAAGGTGGCTTTTAGCATGCTAATATATTTTAATGAGCATATAATGAACTGTTGGGTTATTCTCTGGTGAAGTCTGTCACCTTGTTGGATTTAGCTGGTTTTGACTGGCTCAGAACACCAACTGCCCATCTGGCCTGGGCGTCAGGTGATGCTTCAGTCTCAGTTTCTTGTTCCACCGCCAGCCCTGCCTTTCACCTACCTCACTCTTCCTCTCCATTCATGTGGGGCACAGGCTAGCCAGCTCTCTCCAGACCAGGCTGTGCTTCCTGAGCTGACACGAATCACCTGCATGACCTCTTCCAGCCCCCTTCATCGAGGGTCAGCCAGGGGCCATGCGACTTATTTTTCCAGTGTCCTTGAGTGGACACTGTACTTGTCACATTCAAGTGGAGGCAGTTAAGAGCCAGTAGTCGTTTTCCACCTCTCATTTCCTTCATCTGCTTTTCAGATGAGGAAAATCCAGGGCATGAGGCCCTCAGAAGTAGTAGAACCACTAGCTGGAAGGATCCTGGGTCCCTAACTAAGACCGCTCACCACTGCCTGCTGACTGAAATTAGACTGTGATGTGAATGAGAAATTGTTTTATTAATTGCAGGTACTGAAATTTTTGAGATTATTTTCGCAGCACTTAGCCTACCCTCATATATATTTTTACCAGCTTTTATAGGTAGTCATAATTTTTTATTTTACTTAAAATTTTTATTTTTTTAATTTTACTGTTTTGAGAGAAGGTAAGAGAGGGGGGGAGAGAGAGAGAGAGGGAGAGAGAGAGAGAGAGAGAGAGAGAGAGAGAGAGAGAGAGAGAGAAGTGGGAGGGCCCAGTGCAGTCTCCATGGCTGTGCATTATTAATTGTGACATGGTTTCATTGCACACAGGTGGATGTGGAGCCATGTCGGTTAGGAACTGAACTGGGGTCCTCCTGCATGGGAGATGAGGACCTTCACTGCCCTCCCAACGGTTACCAGTTGCACTGCAGTTCGGTATATGGGTTTGCATGTGGGCCAGGGTTCAATTCCCAGACCTCACGTTTGCAAGGCGAGCATTCAACCTGCTATCCTGGCATCCTGACAAATTGTTTTTTTATGGTAGCATATCAGTTTGCATTGCTCTAGCCATTATAAGGGTATAAGCTCCAATTAACCTTTCTAAAATTGAGAATTTGTCTTTTTAAAATTTACTTGGTGTTAAATGATACTTTGTATATATAAACACATATTTAAACTCTCTATATGCATATATACTTTATATAACCACTACACACACACACACACACACACACACACACACGTAAATACTCTAATAACTGGTGAATTTTATTATATATTTTCCATATATGTTTGGTTACACAAACATATTAGCTCCTTTCACATGGAGAATTTAATCCTGCCCACTGCACATGATCCTGCACAGAACACTTCTATTTAATAGATGACACAGCTGACAATTGAGGTGATTAGTGAGAGGAGGTGTAAGATAATGACTGAGTATCAGAATACAGATCTTATAATTTAAATACAGGGATTTTTCTATTATAGCAAAGCTTCCGTATTTATGAAATATGGCATGTCATTCTGGGTCTTATGACTGTCATCTTAGAAAGAATGATCATGACATAAATAAAACATGTACCTCACTCTATATCATTCCTTGTCACTTAATAGACAAGGTGAATTCAATAAAGGCCTCTAGGCACTCAGTGGTGAATTGCCTTGAAAGTACAGATAACCTGGTTAAGCTCACCCCAGCTATGGGTAGAGCCAAGCACAATAACGTTGTTCATGATCTGGCCTCCTAGGTTTTGTCGATCTAATGTAGGGAATGAATGAATTCTAGATGAGTGATTTAGTATTACTGATAGAATGATTCAGTATTTGAAATAGCAGGAAAAGGAGCAGAGACCTATTATATTTGGGCAGTTGTACATCATCCTGAGCAGGATTTACATAGGAAACAGGAGGAAATAATGCAGGAAAGACAAGGTAGAGCTGGTGCAACTCAATTCAATTAGCAAATATGAAGATCTTTCTGTGTGCCAGGCCTTGCTATTGTTGCAGGAAGCAACACCCAATGGAGGATATCAGATGCTCGGACAACTCTTTAGATAGAGGAGGGAGATTTTCTTAGCTGGTGGAACACACAGGGCTAGAAGCACCATAAGCACGCACTTCACTCAGATTTCTCACAGCTTATATACCCTTTTTAGAGTCCATGTGATTGGAACGTGATTTCTTTGTCTAGGGTCCTACGTGTTTCTCTGACTCAAGGTGGGGAGGGGGTAGGGGCAGACCTTACACCTGGGTTTCTGAGAACTGTTTGTTTTTGGCCTTGATTTCTATAATTGCTAGCCTTTCTGAGACTCAAGGACTTTTTATCTCTTGTCCTTGTGTTTGCAAGAGTCTCCAGGAGGCCTCCCCCTTTTTTCCCTGTAATCTTTTAAAGTTCCTCCTCTCTTACTACACGTATTACCAGGGTTCATGAAAGGCAAACTGATAAAAGTCTTGCATGAGTTCTTAAAGTCAAGAGACTTTGTAGTTAGCCTGGATTATGAGACTCAACTCTGAATTTTGTGAGTTTGGACAAGCTACTTTAGTGTAAATGTTCTCATCTGTATGTTCAGGATAACTATAATACATAGGCTAGATGGGAAGCAAACTTGGGAGTATCTCTGCAAGGATTTTAATGCACTGCCTGTTGCATAAGGTGCCCACTAAAATGCTTATTTAAAGTTATTTAAGGTTTCATGAATAGGAAGACTAACCATGAAAAGATACAATGCAATATGATTGAATGCAACAGTAGAAACACATGCAAGAAACAGTTAGCTTATAAGAGAGCTGAGGATATAATTAATCTGAAAGTAAACTATATTATTGATTCCAATTCTTGACCCCTACTATGTCCATGGCCTTTGCCATAAAATTTATGCAGTTCTTTTCATCTCCATGGGAAAATGATGCGTTCTTAACTATACCTTGACTTTGCTATTTGCCTTGACTAACAGATCCTAACAAATGAGACAGAGGCTTGAACTGTGCATGTGGACTGTGCGTGTGGTTCTCGCACCTCCACTAAGTCACAAGAAGAACATGTCCTGCTAACCTGCTTGTCTCCGAAGTCAGATGAGAGACTTGTAGACACATGGATCTGACACAGGCCCACTGATCTGAAGCTCGAAGCAGAGTCACAGCTCTAAACCCAGCCAAGGCCTGTCAGCTCCCAAATTCATGAGCAAGAAATAAATGCTCATCGTTGTCTGCCAATTAGAGGCAGACATTGTTGTTTCAAGCAATGTTTGATTGAGACTGGGTTGAGGTTCAAGGATGATCTTTTACAGAAGTGATTTGTAAATTGAGTTTTGAAGGAGAAATAGAAATAGGAGAAAAAAATGAGGTAGAATATTTCAGAAGAAAGAGTATCAAGGAAATAGTTTGGAAGTGTGCAATACCATTATTTAGCATTTTTGTATTTGGGCCCTGATTGGAGCAGATAGGTTTAATAAAGGAATTATGGAAGAAGAGACAATAGACAAACAAGAAATACTCAACATGCAAAAAAGAGGTTCCATGACTCTAAAAGGTAAAAGTAAATTAAAGTGTCTGTTCCCTCAAAAGAAGAAAATCCATTGTAGCAATAATTAAAATGATAGAATTTTTTAAAGCAACAACAAAAAAATTATGAAATAAAGTGGAGATAATTCTCATTAATTTTATGACAAAACTATTCTTAATCAGGTGAATTGTACAATAGCCTAGGCTTCTTGCCTTCTGCCTATAAAAATCCCTCCTATGGCCCCCCTCCCATTACAAAGCCCCAAACCAACCACCTTCTACTTAATTCTGTACAATGAGCTTCTTTCTTTAGCTCTCTTAGGGCTTTCAAACAGAACTTCTTCCTTCCTAATTTAAGTTATAGTGGAAAGGTAATTAGACTGGAAATCAGAAGTTCCTGCTTGTTGTTCTGCTCAGACAATGATTTTTCAGTCCTTGAACAAGCTTTTTTTTATTGCTTTGGGCATCACTTACTCATCTGTAAAATCAGAGGTTTTGATCAGATAATCTTTAACATCCCTTCTAGCATTGATACCCCTCTATCTATGCATCTATCCATTCAAAAAATATTTCTTGTATCTCTTCTATGTGCCTAGCAATGTCCTGGATCTTGTTCTTCTTTTTCAGATAAATGAGAATAATACCTGTTGTTGCTAGTGTACTGGAGAAAAGTTAAAATGTGATGGGATATGATAGTGATTTGGTGGCTGCTTTACATTGAGTGAATGATAAGACACCTCTGAGGATGTGACGTATCAGTTATGAAGCAAATGACAAAAAGGGTCCAGTTTTGTCAGGACAGGGAAAAGTAGGTTTATCCTAAGGGATAACTGCCAAGAACTTATTCTATAAACTTGGGGATTGTGAGAGCAGGCTATGTGGGAACATTTCTAAATTTTTAAATAGCATATATTACACTGATTGTTTAGTTTTAAACAGATTACCCAAAAGACCAAACTATGCATGGGCAAGAGGCATAGGGCATGCACAGAAAGTCAAATTACAGAGAAGGTAAGACCTGAGACAATGATGAAAGAAAGTACAAATTCCACCACTAGGGTGCAGCATAATCACTTGGAAATATAACAGTAGCTTTACAGTATCTGCTCCAGCCCCCACTATTCTCAGATACAGAAACTGAAGCCCAGAGAGGTAGACTGATTAGCCTAAAGTCATGAGAGCCTATTCTTGCAAGTCATGTATCCACTTACTAAGAATCATTAACTTAAGTAAATCATGAATCAAGTCTCTGAGGAAACTTACCTATTTGCGGTGGGGGAGGGAGAGGAGGCTCCAATATTACAATACAGCTGGATAGAGAATAAGTTGCCTATAATCACCAAATTTTACCACTTCTCCATATCCAGAGTTTATTTGGATAGACCAGGATTATGGCAACAATGACACTCACATACGTCAATTGAGAGCCCTAAAAAGAAAAGGAAAAAAAGAAAAAAAAGAAAAAAAGAAAAATAAAGAAGCTGGATGGCTTACTGCGATAGTGCAACCCAATTCTCATTGGCTTACTCTAGCAGATCTGAGTCCTAGAACTGATTTATGACTAACTAGGGGGATATTGTATAGCAAGGGAAAAAATAAAAAAAAAAGCCGAGGCCGAACTCCTGGAATCATTATCAAAGCCCTGTGCTCTGACAGGGGAATTAAATTAAATAAACTCTCAGGTCCCTTCCAACTTTAACAGCCTATGATTTTTATGACAAAATAGTAGCCTTGAATCCTTTAAAAAGTATTCTTTAGGACTTACTTTTTATTTTTTGCTAAAGGGTTTGCCACTGACAACCCAAAATAGCCTGCAGTTATTGCAGTATTAAAGGGAGAATTTCATTAGTGGAAAGTTGCCTGATTTAGTTCAGATATACGTACAATCCTAAGGAGCATTTGAGTTGAAGCTGGAAAGGAAGTTTGACCTCACAGCATCCTTTTCTGGGGTTGGTTGACATACAACCACAATTTCTCTAGTTTATGTTGGAACCACAGCTAATCAGGTAGTTGAAGGATGCCTCTTGCAGGACTACCTGATGAACCATCTGATGAACTGTAAATCTAACTGGGTTTACACTGCAGGAGTAGAATTCCTTATGATTTCATGGTCATAGATCACCTATTCTCATAAGGTTCTCAGGGCAAGATTCTGTAAATCACTGAATTGAATAATTGTTCTCTGAATAGTAAAGTCAAGTCATTAGGAGTCTATGAGAAATCAGCACTCATTCCAAGGGAGGAGATGAATTAGCCAATATCCAAAATATTTCCGAAGATAATGAGCACTTTGTTGGTCAGCAGCCCTCAACCTTTTTTTTTTTTTGTCAGATGTTCACTTATATGAAGCAAAATACAATAAAGACCTTTTTTATTTGTTCCATTTCAAAAGGAAGGGAAAAACTACCTTTGTCTAATTGCAAAAAAGTATTACTATTCAAGCAAATATTGGAGGAAATGACTTATCTATGGCCTAGCAACAGGGATTGTTTACTTATAAAATACATCTAAGTTAAAATCTGGTTATTTGGAAATTATCAGTGAAAAATTCTAATAAAAGTATATACCACTCTGTATAGTAGACTAAAAAAGAAAACCTAACAAGAAACATAATAATAAGATAAGATTCATAGTATTTCAAAATCAGAAAGCAAATGCAAACCATGATCTACTTAAGATATCATTGATGATGCATTCACAATTGTCTTACCGCATTACTACAGAGCTTCCTAATTGACATTAAGCTCTCTGCTGGATTGCCAAGAGTCACAGAGCAGAAAGACTTAGTGGAATCCTGAATTAAATTCACTAGTAAACTCAATAATACCCTAGTTCTCATTTAAATATCAAATTCTATTAACTCTTAATAAATAAGTTAGAAGATCAGTAGTCAAGTTATCTTCATCATTGCAAACAGTGAGTCTACTACTAGAGAATTGCCTATCCTTCACCTCAGAACCCAGGAAAGTTTGTAAACCCAGGAGGAGGATGTCACGGGTCTGGTTACAGATCAATTGCCTGATGCTTAGTGGTTCTTATGTACCTTTCATGTGGAAGGTTTGGTAGTCCATAGAAGATTACAAGTTGGTATAAAATGAACCATATTCCCTCTTGCTGGCTTACTTAAATCTAGGAATGTAGGACTCAACCAAATACTTGCCAAAGATCATATTTTCAATTTAGCAATCGCCTAAGATAGAGTGAGGAAGGGACTCTTACTAACTGCTCACTAAATATCAGGAATTTTGCTTGGTGTTTTACATATGCTATGCTAAACAATCTCATGATTTTTAAAAAAGATTTATTTTACTGTTTTTGACAGAGAGAGAGAGAGCGAGAGAGCACGAGCAATAAAAGGGAAGGCTCAGAGCAGTCTTCATAATTGTACGTCATTAGTTTTCAACACTGTTTCATTCCACACAGGTGGGTGGAGGTCCACACAGGATTCCCACTTGGGAGGCTGACCCCCACACTGGGGGCCAAACAGGGGACCTCTCACATGGAAAGCTTGCTCTGGTGAGAACCAAACTGAGGGCTTCCCACATGGAAAGCTTGCTCTGGTGAGAACCGAACTGGGGGCCTCCCACATGGGAAACTCACCCCAGTTAAACATATGGGTCCGTATGGGCTGGGGCCAGGCTCCATCCTTGCACCCCGAGGCTGCAAGGTGAGCACTTCATCCACTGAGACAGCCCAGCTTCCCCAACAATCTTATGAATATTAATTATTTGTCCTGATTTATAGAACAGGAAATGGAGACTCAGAAAATTAATTTGCTCAAGTTTATACAATTAGTAAGTTGTGAAACTGGGATTTGAACCAGTATCTTTTAATTTCAAAAGCCTGTTCTTTTCATATTGTTGGTCCTACAAAGGTAAGAGATGGCCTTCTCCAACATTTAGGACATTCACTTTCCAAATACTTGTGCCATGAGTATGACAGATTTGTCTATAATGTCGCCCATGGGCTGGGGACTATAGCAACCATGAACTGCTGAGCAACAATGAATGGCCAAAATTCAGGTGTAGCAAATCATGTTGAGTTTTTTGAGAGTTAAAAAAAAAATAGAATATATCAGTTTCAGCCTCTCCATGTGACAACAGAAAATTTTTTTTAGTTTTGTCTTCTTTATACGAATCAAAGAAATGGAGAACTTGGTGTCATCAACTATTCCTTTGAAAAGAAAACCAAAAGAGGAATATTTAATTTCCTTGGGATGTGATGGAATTTCAAAGCCAGCAATATCACATTTTACTCTCCGAATCCCATAGGCCTATCCCAGGAATGTCACTGGACGATTCCAATACTTTTGAGAGCAGACTATCAAAGACCAGGCAATGAATAATTAATAAAAATGGGCAGAGTCTTTAGCTACTTGTGTGTGTGTGTGTACGGTGTTTTAGAAACAGCTCTACAGAGAAGATAGGTGAAAATAAACATCTCACTCCTATGAGCATTGGGAGCCCTGCCAGGTAATTTATGTGCATAAGTGTCTATAATTACACATGTTCATACATATTCATTTCCATGCTCCTAATTTTAGAGAACAGAGAAGTGAATAAATTGATTAGTAATTTGATTGTATTTTATTCAGCTGGATCCCTCAAGTGCCTTACGAAGGTCCCAGAGTAAATATCCATTAATAAGAATTCAGTTCAGCCTGAGACCTTGGGGAGTGGTGGATTGACTGATGATGGAGTGATTGAGCCATTTATTATTTCAGACACTTTATTCATTCATTCATTCAACAATTATAATCTACTATGCCCAGGCACTGTGCTAAAATATAGAGGACACCCAGCTTGGTAAGTGACTTGACCTATAATGCCTATCATCTATTCTTGTGGGGAAGATAGTCAAGTAAGGAAGGCATTTGATTACGGGACCATGTGTCCAAGTGCTAAAGTCATCCAACACAGGCTGGAGTTTCAGGAGTGATTTCCTTGAGATGAAGAAATCTGAGCTGTTTTTTGAAAGACAATTAAGAGCTCCCTAGATCAGGGGTTCCCAACCTTTTTATACCCTAGGGCACATTCTAAAATATTGGTAGGGCGGCGGGCACCAGCTATTTCTAAGGATATTTATTATTGAACAAGAATAAAAAATAATAAAAAAAATAATTTAAAAATAATAAATTGTACAAATTATATACACACAAAGAAACATATATACAAAACGTAATACAAAGTAAATAAAAAACACATGTATAATAAAATCATTTAAAAAAACATAAAAGAAAACATAAAAAAAACCCAATCTGTCAGTGTGATCTTTGGCATTGCATTTCATTGGCCAGTGCCTCGTAATTAGGAGAGTATGACGACAACCCTGTTAGCAAACAATTGTTAAGATGCTCATCGGTAAGTTGAGATCTATATCGTGATTTTATTAAATTCATGTTTGAAAACAAAGATTCGCATAAATACGTTGACCCAAAAAACGATTTGATTTTATATGCCGCTTTTTAAAAAAATGGGAAACTTTCTTCGTCGACTATGTTCCATAAGTCCTCTGATATTAAGGATTTTAGCAAAATATCGTTCTTAAGGTTCAAAATTTCTAACTCTAGTTCTTCTGCTTTCCCCTGAACAAGGTCTGCAATACATGCGGCTAGTTCTATTACATTTA
>PVKE010012494.1:0-38242 GCA_004027555.1 Craseonycteris thonglongyai | reverse complement strand
ATATATATATATATATATATAAAGAGACAGGAAAGAGAAAAGGACAATGGAGGAAGTCAAAACCGTTAATGATTTTAAGTATCCATAGTAATGAGGGAATATTTCCCCTGGACCCTCACACTACAGAGCTTAGAGGTGTCCCTGTGACAGCCTTTTGACTTTGAAGGGGTCCCTTGCTGAAAAACATTGGGAACATGTTGGTGAAGCCACCCCACTGCCCCCACCCAGCACAATCACCACCAGCCCTCAGACCAGCCTCACCCACGTACACATTTAACAAAGAAAACAGCAGCTCCCTGGGTAAGGGTCTGGACAGGGCAGTGCCCACAGAACAGGGCAGCACCGTGGATGTGGTTCCCTGGTGATTTTAACCCAGGACTTGGGACATTTCTCATTCGATTCTCACAAGAGCCCTACAACTGCTCTTTTTACAGACAAAGACACTGAAGGTCACAGCGTTAGTGAGTGTGTAGCAGAGGCAGGGCTTGAAACCTGAACTGAAGAGGGGAAGGAAGGACCAGTAAATATGTTCAGACAGGAGCGATGGGCAAACAAACAGACACCGGGGCAGCCTCGTTAACCCCCCAGCTCCCCTCTAGGCCCCTGCCTTCAGTTGCAGGTGCCCCGCCCACTCTCTTCACCCTCTGTGATGGGATGGAGCTGGCATCTGCATCCGTCAGCCTCATGGGTTCCATGATCTTGAGCAAGTCGACACTGAATCAGTTGGCGTTCCTGACCTGCAAATGAAGGGAGGGAACGTCACATCTCAGAGAGCCCCTCTTGCTCTGATGAGCTAAGAGGATAAGGGCCAGGCACCATGATTAAGGCAAACCGAGAGTAAACGCCTCGCTCTGGAAGAGGAAATCCCAATTGGAAAAGAAATTGGCATCATGTCTCTTGGGAGAGAGAGGCATGGTACATCGCCAGCCAGCCTGCTTGTCCTGCTTGCCCCTCAGCACACATCACACATGAAAGTCAGTCCTGGGGAAGCAGGGATGGCTCAGCGAGTTGAGCCCTCGCTTTGCAGCCCCGGGAACCGAGGATCGATTCCCAGCCTCAGCCCGTGCGGATCCATATGCTGAACTGGGGTGAGCTTCCCATGTGGGAGACCCCCAGCCCAGTTCCCGCCCTGCATGGCCCTCACCCACCTGTGTGGAATGAAAACTGATGACGTACAACTATGGAGACTACTCTGGGCCCTCCCCCTCCTCTCTGTCTCTCTCTCTCTCTCTGTCAAAAACAATACAATAAATCTTTAAAAAAAAAAAAAAAAAGTCAGTCCTTCGAACGGTCAAAAGGGTATTGTTTCCCCTTCCAGAGACTATGAATCTTGGCAGGATGACCTGATGCTGAAGGTGTCAGCCAGGCACTGTGTCCCTGCCCCACCTGGTACGAGCTGTGAGATAGTGGGTCACAGTAAGTCACTACCCACCTCAGAGATTTTGTTCAAGGTATAAAAGGGGATAAGAATACTCCCCACTTCCAGATCCTTGCAAGGGTTAACAGAAGTGACAATAGTGACAAGCTTCACCTGGAACATTTGTTCTCAATACACATTCAAGTGGGCAAAAAATGGTTTCTTGGGTAGCAAAGAAAAACTTAGCTGTTTTAGGTATAAACCATGGACACATGCAGTACAGAAACCAATACGTATGCAGTATATCTGCAGGATTAAACTTCCAGGAGAGTTCACACAAAAACTTGTGCATGAGGAGCCCCCATACATCACTGGTGGGAATGTCAAATGGTGCAACCACTGTGGAAAATAGTTGGACAGTTCCTCAATAGTTAAAAGCAGAACAAACTACATGACCCAGCAATTGCATCCTAGCTATATACAAGGGCTGTCCAGAAGGAAAAAAATCCCGCCATAAATGCCTCTATTTTTCATATTACAAGGCTGGATACTTTCCAGGCAGCCCTTGTATATCCAAGAAAATTGAAGACAGATTTTGAAACAAAACATAAGTGAATGTTTATATTAGCATTATTCAGGGAAGCCGTAATGGCTCAGTGAGTTAAGCGCTTGCTTTGCAGCCCCGGGGACCAAGGATCAAATCCCAGTCCTGGCCCATGTGGACCCATATGCTCAGCTCTCTCACACACACACACACACCCGGTCAGCCCCTGGCTTGAGGGGGCGTGCCTCCCATGCAGGAGGCCCCCGGCCCAGTTCCCACCCTGTGCAGCCCCCACCCACCTGTGGACTGAAAACATGTAGAAAACTGATGACGTACAACTATGGAGACTGCTGTGGGTCCTCCCCTTTCTCTGTCACTCTCTGTCTCTGTCAAAAACAATAAAAATAAATCTTTTCTTGAAAAAGCATTATTCAAATAGCAGAAAGGTAGGACAATTCAAATGTTCATCATCTGATGATAAAATACGATCAATCCACACATGGAACATTATTCAGCCATAAAAGGAATGAGATGCTGATGCTTTAGCATGGTTGAAACTTGATAACATTATGCTAAATGAAGTCAGACACAAAGGTGACATGAATATTCTATTGCTTTGAAATGTCCAGAATACCGTAGGCAAATCCATAGAGACAGAAAGTAGATTAGAGGTTGCCAGGGGCTGAAGGGCTGAGAGGGGTGTGGGGAGTGGCTGCTCATGAGTATGGGGTTTCCTTTGGGGGTGATGAAGATATTCCAAACTCAGACAGTGGGTGGTGGTTGCACAACTTTGTGAATATACTTTAAAAGACGCTGCCGGTACACTTTAAAAGGGCAAACTTTATGGTGTGTGAATTATATCACAAGCTGTTATTTTTAAATGTTCAGGGGGGGGAAAATGTCGAAAACTTGGCTGGAAGGCAGAGGTAGGTGCAAGGAAAGGCAAGCATGGAACAAAAAAGTTGAGAAACCCTGACCTAGAACCTGCCATCAAGGAACTTCAGATGCCTGTAATCTGTTAACCGAAGCCCTAGGGCCAGTTATGCTTCTGAATTCAGAATTTGGGGAGTCTACAAAGGCAATATGGTACGCCCAAGCTGAAATGTACCCTGAGTGTGAGCACAGCTTTCAAAGACTCCAAAGGAGAAAAATATTTTTAAAAGAATGTAAAATAGTAATGGTTTTTATATTGATCACAAGTTGACACGGTAATGTTTGGCATCTATGGGTTCAAAGAAATTAGATCATTGAAATTCATTTCACCTGCTTTTCTTTGCTTTTTTTTTGTTAATGTGGCTACTAGGAAATTGGTAAGTTGTCCACGTGGCTTGTCTCTGTGGCTTGTATTTTGTTTATACGGGATGGGCGCCGCTCTGAGAAACCTGTCAGTTCAAGGCGAATGTACCATTAAATGAGTTTATCCCAAACTTATTTTTAAGAAAGTTTTGCAGGGAAGCCGGGATGGCGCAGTGGGTTAGGCGCTCACTTTGCAGCCCCGGGGACTGAGGATCGAATCCCGGCCCGTGTGGACCCACGTGCTGAACTGGGGAGTGCCCCCAGTTCAGTTCTCACCTGGGTGAGACCCCGGCCCAGTTCCTGCCCTGTGCAGCCCTGCCCACCTGTGGAATGAAACTATGTGGAAAAACCGATGATGTGCAACTATGGAGACTGTTCTGGGCCCTCCCCCTTCTCTCTGTCTCTGTATCTCTCTCTCTCTCTCTCTCTCTCTCTGTCAAAAATAATAAATAAATCTTAAAAAAAAGAAAAGAAAAAAGAAAGCTTTGCATTTCCTTGTTTTAGGATTTCTGTGTTGTTGCAATTGCTAGATCCAAGATGTAGCCTGTGGCCCGCGGCTCGACTGAGACGGGAAGGTTGGGAGCCCCTCTCCCCAGCCTGTGGCCCGCGGCTCTGGTGCCCGGGCAAGTAGGCATTTAGTTCCCCGCCCCTGCCCCTCCCAGGTCACCCCAGCTGCGGGTCAGCCCAGCCACCCACGTGTCCGCAGCTCTGCAGGAGGAAGGGGAGGCGGAGGCCAGGGAGGTGTGGGGGGCGGGCTGCCGGGGCTGAAGCCTCACAGTCTCCAGCAGCAGCCAGCCATGTGCCGCCTGGGGCTCCTGCTCCTGCTCCTGGCCTCACCGCTGTGTCCCTCCTCATGGCCACCGCCGGACACCCCAGAGGGCAGAGCCGCCACCGCGGGCCTCATCCTTTCGGTGCTGGAGAGAGCCACTGGCTTCCTGGAGAAGAGGCTGCCCCAAATCAACCTGGACGGCGTGCTGGGGTTCCGGGTGCTGGAAGGTGGGTGTGCTCTTGTTCCCCTGGCCTGGCCCCCGGGGCCACCAGTTCTCAGCCTGTCACCTGTCTGCTCAGCACCTCTGGGACTCAGCCACCTGCTGGACAAATAATCTGCTTTGACTGTAAGGAAAGAGGTAGGGGTGGCCTGCTCCTTTTGAGTGTCTGGGAACTCTGCTCTTACCAAACTCTTGAGAAGCAGGAAGGACTCAACAGCCACACAAGAAAAGGGCTGGAAATTATTATTTTCCTGGAAGGAAATGATCCACTTGACAGCCCCTCCCTCCTGACAGGCCCTAAACAAGGTGGGCAGAGCAAGTGTGCCCTTGGAAGGGGTATTTATGGGAGGGGGGCCAGGGAGTCCCAAGATCCACTCCAGCCCCCGTTCCCCCCACTTCCAGTCAGAGCCACCTGGAGGCTCGGAGAAAAGAGCCAAGTGTTTGTTCGTTCTGCTTTGAGAAATATAAGATCCCTGAGGAGGGGGCTGGAAACAGGCCAAGGCAAACAGGGAGCCACCCCACACACACAGCACTTATTGAGTTGCAATAAGCCCCTCCCTTCAGGCCACCCTAACCTAAGTGACAAAGAGCTGGCTTGGCGTCAGCCTGGGGCTCTGTCCCACATCATCTCCTGTCCTTGGTCAGAGCAGCTTTCCACCCACCGGGACTCCAGGTCCGAGAAGGAGGAAGGCCTCAGGGACAGGCATCTCCCTTCTCTCCGGCCACCACCCCCCTCCATTCTCTGCCACCCCTGCAGGGCCCTGCTGACTAGTCAGTGCGTGGGGCACTTTCGTGTCACTTAGAACAAGGCAACCCCTTCCTCAAGTCACTTGACTGCCATCTGCTGGAAAGTTGTCTTCATGCAGTTACAAAGCCATGACAGGAGTGTGTGTTGCCCTTGTGCAGTGTACAACTTACTCAACTGTCCACACTGCAATCTGAATCCCTCCTTCATTTTTGCCTCCTGTATAACAACCCTAAGTATAATGAATACTAATAGCTATACTTTATTAAGCACTTGCTTTGCACTATGGACAATGCTGAGTCCTCTCTATGCATTAGCTCAACATCTTATGACCACCCCCTCTTCGAAGAAGTGAGGACTATCATTATCCCCATTTCACAGATGGAGAAAGTGAAGTGGAGAAAAATTAAATGACTTTCTGGTCACCCCACAAAAAAGCATTAGAGTTGGGACTGGGACCCAGGCCCACCTCCAGAGCTCAGGCTCTTGGCCACCACCCTCTGTCACTGTGGCCCCACCCCTGTCACCCGTCTGAGCCCCACAGAGGCCTCATTGCCCATAAGCTCAGCAAATGCCCTCCCCTCAGCATTGTATCCCAGGGTTTGTCTTCCTGTCCACGTGGCTTGTCAAGTGGTGGAGTGAGTGCACTGTGTCCCCTCCCAGTGCAACTGAAAGGCGTTCAGGAGGAGTGGGACCAGAACCCCCAGCTGCAGCCACTGAGCCTGCGTGTGGAGAAGCTGGCACGACGGCTGACACCTCTCCTCCACAGATCTGTCCTCTACCTCAAGCTGAGCGACCCCCAGTACCTAAGAGGTAATGGCGGGGGTGGAGTCCCGTTTCTGCAGGAGCACAGCCTCTGGGGACATTGACTGAAATAGCCTAGTGTGGCCCTCGGGTGCAAGGGGAGGGTCCACAACTACCCATGACTGATGTGACCCTGGAGAGTGACTTCATGGTGAGGTGACTTCCCCCACCCATGCAGAGGGGGGTGGAAAGTAGGGAAAGTGTCACCGCTTGTGTGTTCAGCTCGTGCCATCTTAGGGGCCTTCATCCTGGACCAGAGGGAAGGGTCTGTCCCAGTAGTTCAGCCCTTTGCACAGCAAATATTTGTGTTTTGTTGCATCTCGCTTGTGCCTTATATAGAGCCAAGAGTCTCCGCTTGCCAGCCTTGAGTTGCCCTACGGAGGGCCGCACCCTGTAAGCCTGGCCTGACTTGCTCCTGGGGGGAGGGGGAGGGTTATAAACCAGCCCATCATGGTCACCTGACCCTGTCTGCCTCGCCCCCTGCTGCATGTGACTGTGACCCAGTCCTCCCTAGCCCTGGCCTCGCTGTCTGCAGTGGAGGACCCCCACCCGCTCCCAAACTGGTCCCTAAGACCCTCCCAGCCCACTTCACCCTAAAGAAGCCCCTTGACTGGGCATCTCTGTTGTAGGAACTCCATTTTCCCACCAAACCAAAGGAGTCAGCTAACCCGTTATATATGTCTCAAGCTTCCACGGATGCAGTGGATTTAGCCAAAGCAGGTCCCAACACTAGTCTAGTAATTTTTTTAAGTGTTTTGAGAAAACAAGCCTCCTGAGTATTTGAAGTGCGATGCCCAACCAGCAGGCGAGGCTTTGAGCCCGGAGCAGACAGCAGGGTGTGGTCAGGGTGCCAGGCTCTGAGCCGCAGGAGCCTGGGGGCAGTAAAGCACAGCGGGGCCCACAGCTCCTGGGTCTCTTCCCCCAGAGTTCCAGCCAACCATCCAGCCCGGGTTTTGGAAGCTCCCGCACGTCTGGACGCACACCAACGCCTCCATGGTGTACCCCACGGTGGAGCCCCAGGACTCCTTCTCAGAGGAACACAGTGACCTGTGCCTGGCGCAGCTGCTGGGAACCGGGTGGGGCCCCCTGCACGTGCCCCGCTTCCAAAGCGCCTGCTCTCTGCCTGTCCTCCCCTTCCCCAATGCAAGTCCCCAAAGGTTTGTGCAAAACCAGGAGCAGCTCCCTCAGAGCCACCCTGACACGACTGCACCCCCAGTCCATGTGAGTCTGCCCACGCTCTCCACCCAAAGCACGCAGCCTGGTGCATCACCACCACCTCAATCCCACCCCCAGCGTGAAGCTTCCTGTTGCTCTGAGGAGAAAGCCCCGCCTCCCACTGCCCTTCCCTGTCTCCAAGTTTCTTCCTGGGTCTCGCTACAGACCCCAAAAGACACCAGCTTCCTCCACTGTAAGCCTTTTCCTCTGTGCAGCCTGCCCCACGCCCAGTCCTGTGCCGAAGTGACTGTTCACACTTCGGGGCAGCCCCAGCAGCCTTCCTTCTTTTCCTGACTTCCCCGCAGGAGGCTGACATCCCAGGGTGCGCAGATGCAATATGCATCGGTTCTGTCTGGTCCACCGGCTGTAGGTCTAGAAAGCAGGACCCGAGCCTAGTTTAGCTCCCCCATTTTACCCTGCTGGGTGCTAGGCTTAGAGCATATCCCCGGGGGCAGCCAGGCAGCAGGCGCTTGGGCCCCCATCCTGTCAGCATCCTTCAGAGAGGTGTTTGGGCCAGGACACAGCTGGGCTCACAGACGTCTGCAATCCAGCGAGGGACCCACCCCCCACCCCCACCCCCACCCCCGTTGCCCGGCCCCTTTTATGGGGCAGACCCTGCACGGGGAATGCACATGCTGGGCCCAGACCCAGGATAGCTCCAGGTCACCTCCCTGTGCTCCGGGTGAAGACGCCTGTGTTTTTTCTGGCAGCTTCTTGTGCCCAGCCGGGTGCCTGGACCCTATGGGGTTCTAATAAGCAGCGGGGGGAATCGGGACCAGGGAAGGTTCAGGCTTCCTTCAGGGCACCCTTCCCAGCCTGGAACCACCTCTCCCCCAGGACGGAGGGCAGCCAGCCCTGCAGCCTCTCTGACGTCTGCAGGACCCTCATGACCACGCGCGGCTGCTCCGGCTACTGCCTGTCTCACCAGCTGCTCTTCTTCCTCGTGGCCGGAATGGTGAGTGCGGGTGTGGGCTCAGCCACGCCCCGGGGCGGAGGAAGAACGATTTAGAGGGTCCCACGGCGCTGTGGACTTCCACGCTGCCTTCCGGGAAAACAAGCAGGTTTGGGGGCTTGTGCTCCGGATGTCAGGAAGGAGAAGCGAGAGTAGCCTGCCGTCCTTTGGCTATGAAATCCAATCAAACCAATGAGGGCAATAGGGAGAATCGGGATGCTGTTAGACCACTTTACATCCCGAACTGCATCAGAGGGCATCAGAGAAAAACAAAACGGGAGCAAGCGTCAAAGAGAAGCAGCAGGAAGAACTCAGGGAACAGATGCAAAAGGACTCAGAACCAAGGGGAGACCAAACCCAGAGCAAGCCAGCCCCACCCCCACCTCTCCAAGCCCAAGAGCTCAAACTCTGCTAACCAATCATTTCTTTAAACATAGGTTTCTTTATATAGCAAAGTAGGGCTTATTAGCTCTATTCAAAAATGTTATTCAATGTCCAGAATTTCTTAGACGGGCCTTGCTGGTTTATTTTAACAGAATCTTTTATTATTCTTTATTTGCAAGCCATTGCAAACCAGTATTTTTGTAAATATAATAAAAACCAAATGACCGGGAGTCATCTTTGATCACCAGATTAGACAAGCAGGAAGTTACCCTGATGCATTACTATGGAAGTTTCTAAAGCCTGTCTCAGCTCAGGTCAGCAGCTCACACTTTTAGTGCTGGAGCTGCCAGCCCTGGGACGGCAGCCAGCGGCTCTAGAGCGCCCCCTCGTGTCAGGCACTTTCTCGTCATGGGATCATCCACCGGCAGGCGTGTCCCCCTCCAGGGCGGCTCCCCGTGGTATCCCCCTTTCCTGAGAAGACCCTGGAGGCTCAGGAAGGTGACTTTAGCGGGTCAAAGTCACACAGCTCCTAAATGGCAGGCTGGGTGTGTGGGTGGGAAAGAAATTCTTGGAAAAGGGCTGGACCTTCCCCAAAGGCAGCCACGTGCCATAACAGCTCAGAATGGCAAGTCTTTTCCTGGAACAGAGCACACACCTGTCATGTCACGGTACCAGCAACTTCCTTTGTCCCCCCAGAAAGGGTGCACAAGGGGGATCTTCCACCAAAGCCAAGGCTACATGAACCTCTTCTGCGCCAACATGATGGACCTGAACCAGAGAGCTGAGGCCATCGGATATGCCTACCCCACCCAGGACATCTTCATGGAAAACAGTGGGCATTCCGCTCTAGGGACAAAGCAGCAGTGTGTCCCGGATTCTGACACACACACACACACACACACGCATGCATGCACGCACACACATGCAGAGTAGAGCTGCCAGATTTAGCAAATAAAAATACAGGATCCCCAGGTAAATTTGAACTTCACATAAACCATGAACACATTTTTGGTATAAAGTATAGCCCAAACATTGCATGAGCTGTACTTGTACTTAAATTTTTTATTTTTGGTTTATTGGAAACTGAAATTTAGTTGGGCATCCTGTATTTTATCTGCTTCCTGCATGTACGTATTAACTAACTGACTGGTAAACAGACACTCAGGGCCTTAGGAATGAGACAGAATGGGGCCCCTGGGTGGCTGCTCCATGGCATGGGTGTTCACATCCCTGTCCTGATCACTATTCCTGAGTGGCACGGACCAAGGCCCCAAGCGGGAGGCAGGACCCAGGCCTGGGAGCCCCTACTGCCCAAGACAGAGCCTCGGCACTGCCTTCTCACAGCCGCTGCATTGAGCGCCCACCTCCTGGCGCTGCCTGGCCCTAGCAAGGGGAGGCAGGTGGCAAGTGGTGGCTTTGGGGAGTGGGAGGAGGTGGGCCTGTGGGGGCAGGGCTGCAGAGGGTCGCCTGTTTTTGCTTCTAGTCATGTTGTGTGGAATCGGTGGCTTCTCTGACTTCTACAAGCTCCGGTGGCTGGAGGCCATTCTCAGCTGGCAGAAGCAGGAAGGATGCTTTGGGGTGCCTGGTGAGCTGCCCTTCCGCCCAGGTGGGGGTCTGTGTGCTCTAAGCCAGGTGGGGAAAGGATGCGGTGGTGTTAGGGGCACACAGAGAGATATGCAACACCCGTGTGCATGCACGTACACATACACACACAGGTATAAATGCATTCAGAACCTCAGGAGCCAAAGCTTTGCAGGGCGGGAGGCAGTCTTGTTGGAAGGTGTTGGCCCCCTGCACCTGCATTAACAAATTCATCCCTTCAACGAATATTTTCTGAACACCTACTGTGTGCTAGACAGGGTTCTAGGCTCCAGGTAAACCAGGACACTGGGAAAAACAGGCAGAAACCACCTAAGCAAACCAATGAGTGAAATAACAGGGAGTTCTGACAGGGCTGTGAAGGTGACATAGGCTGAGAAAGAAAAGAACATTGGGGAAGGTTCTTTAGACGGAGTGATCAGAGGAGATGTCTTGAAGGGCAGAGGAGGATGTGGGCCCTTTCCAGCCATGTGACATTGGACAGCTGGTCCTCACTGGAATAAGTTGCATCACCTCTGTGAGCCTCAGTTTCCCCATCTGTAAATAAATGGGCATCATAACCTTCCTAAACTGTGAGGAGCAGACAGTACATGTGGAACCGCCTGGCCTGAGTGCAGAGGAAATGCTGGCGTTCTAAATGACAAGCGTGGGGAGCTCCAAGAGGCAAAGCTTTGGAAATAAGAGAGTCTGTTTTCTTTTTTCTTTTTTTTCTTAAAGATTTATTTTTATTGTTTTTGACAGAGACAGAGAGATACAGAGACAGAGAGAAGTGGGAGGGCCCAGAACAGTCTCCATAGTTGAACATCATTGGTTTTTCCACATAATTTCATTCCACAGGTGGGCGAGGGGGCTGCACAGGGCAGGAACTGGGCAGGGGTCTCACTCGGGTGAGAACTGAACTGGGGGCACTCCCCAGTTCAGCATATGGGTCCACTCGGGCCAGGGCCGGGATTTGATCCTCAGTCCCTGCGGCTGCAAAGTGAGCACTTAACCCATTGAGCCATCCCGGCTTCCCCCAGAGTCTGTTTTCTAAAAGAGAAGACTTTATAAAATGAATCTTCTCGGGCTCCCAGACCTATAGATTCAGCAGGTGGAGGGTGAGGTGTGAAACCTGCATTTTTTTTTTTATTGTTTAAAATTTATTTTTCAATTACAGTTGACATACAGTATCACATTAGTTTCATAAACCTGGGCATTCATATGGGAGCGGTTGGGGACCCCCATTTGAGAAATAGCAGTAGACGGCACATTTGGGCCCCGCGGAAGGATCTGCAGACAGGCGTTCCAGGAAACCTCCAGAAGCTTCAAGAGAAGACCTGACTTGCCTGAGGTATTGTGATGGGGAGCAGGTTTAGCAAGTAACGTTTAAAAATTCATCTTTAGGGGAAGCCGGGATGGCTCAGTGGGTTGAGCACTCGCTTTGCAGCCCCGGGGACTGAGGATCCAGTCCCAGCCCCCACCCATGTGGACCCATGTGCTGAGCTGGGGAGTGCCCCCAGTTCAGTTCTCACCAGGGTGAGACCCCGGCCCAGGTCCTGCCCTGTGCAGCCCCACCCACATGTGGAATGAAACTATGTGGAAAAACCAATGATGTGCAACTATGGAGACTGTTCTGGACCCTCCCCCTTCTCTCTGTCTCTGTCTCTCTCTCTCAAAAAAAACAATAAAAATAAATCTTAAAAATCCATCTTTAGACATTCACCTTTCACTCTTCTCCCAGATACTGAAGATGAAGAATTATCTAAAGACATTCGACATCAACAGCATTACTTGAGAAGAGTTAAGAGGCGAGAAAAGCAATTTGCAGGTAATAAAAATGCCCAAGGGATCTTGGCATGAAACCCAGACACCCCAGATCACCTTCGATTTAAAACAGGTCCCAGCATCACTGAAGGGGCCGGATGAGAGGGCCTTGTGTTGGGGGGCGGGGGGTAGGAGTCCCTAATACCCTCCCCTTAGAAAGTGGGGAGTCCAGGGGAAGCCGGGATGGCTGAGTGGGTTAGGCGCTCACTTTGCAGCGCTGGGGACCGAGGATCGAATCCCGGCCCCGGCCCGTGTGGAACCATGTGCTGAACTGGGAGCTCCCCCAGTTCAGTTCTCTCTCTGTCTCTGTATCTCTCTCTCTCTCTGTTAATAAACAATTAAAAATAAATAAATATTAAAAAAAAAAAAAAAAAAAGAAAGTGGGGAGTCCAGAGAGCTTGTCTCCAGTGAAAGGAGCACAAAAGAGAAGTTTCAGTGTATGGTTAAAAATCACAGAGAGGCTCAGTGGGTTAAGCGCTCACTTTGCAGCCCCGGGGACCGAGGATCGAATCCTGGCCCCGGCCGGTGCGGACCCATATGCTGAACTGGGGAGTTCCCCTAGTTCAGTTCTCTTTCTGCCTCTGTGTGTGTGTATATATATGTATATGTATGTATGTATGTATGTATATGTATATGTATATATATATATACATATATATATATGTCAAAAACAATTAAAAAAAAATTTTTTAACATTTTGGGGAAGCCGGGATGGTTCAGTGGGTTGAGCACTCACTTTGCAGCCCCGGGGACTGAGGATTGAATCCCGGCCCCGGCCCGTGTGGACCCATGTGCTGAACTGAGGAGTGCCCCCAGTTCAGTTCTCACCGGGGTGAGACCCCAACCCAGTTCCTGCCCTGTGCAACCCCATGCCCACCTGTGGAATGAAACTATGTGGAAAAGTTGATGATGTGCAACTATGGAGACTGTTCTGGGCCCTCCCCCTTCTCTCTGTCTCTGTCTCTGTCTCTGCATCTCACTCTCTCTCTCTCTCGCTGTCAAAAACAATAAAAATAAATCTTTAAAAATCACAGAGATAACCGCTCTCCAGCGAAGCTTAGTTAGGAGAACAGAACCCGCGTGGGGAATGTCTGTGGAAGGAACTGAATGTAGGGCACTCATGTCAGAGATGTTGCAAAAGCTGAAAACAGAGAAGGTGAGAAAACCCAGAGAGGGGCCACTGTGGGGTGCCACTGCCCTCCCCGGAGGCAGCGCTGGGGGTGCTGGGGGAGGAGGTGGTGGCCGCAGAACCTTCAGGGGCAGCACACAGAGGAGACAGTGAGAGAGGCTGGGAGAAAACTTCCCGGCTTCCCTCGCTTCACGACCGATGGGCAAGGCAGCCTGGGAGATGTAGTTTGGAGCAGTCAGTGCACTGGGGTTTGGAGTAAAGAAGGTCAGGGAGGGGATCTGAGAGCCAACAGGCAATGGCCAGCACAATCCCAGTGGCCGCATGTCCTGGTGTCCCCAGCTTGCACCTGCTATCCTGGTGCCATTACGAATAGCGCCCCTTTTCCTCCCAAAAGTGTCCTGGTTGAAATGGTAAAGTATGTGGTCAGCCCACCAACGCAGAGACGCTAAGAATAGGATGGGATGATATAGGGAAGGAAAGAAAGGCCAGACATACCATGGGAGGAAGGGATGGAGACAGATAGGACAGAAGGCAGAAGGAAGAGAGCACTTCACTTCAACCTTCTTACTAGTAAAAATAAATAACTGCAAGGCAAAAGCAGGAAAGGGAACAGAATAGCCAGCCAGGAATAGACAGAGATGTGCAACTTGTTTGGGAGATGGTTCCAATAACTGCACATCTCGCCCTCAGCGCCACTACGGCCTCATCGTCTACCTACCTGCAGAGAGGTGAGAGACGCGCGGATCTGATGCGTTCGTTGTGTCGCTCCCACCAAGGGCTGGGCCGGCGAAGGGAGAGGCTTGTCAGGAGACTCGTGGAAGCCCCCTGCCCTGGTCAGGCAGGTGGGCAGGAGGGGGCCTGCAGGGCACACCCTGGGAACTGTAGAAATTCAGGCACCCAAGGCCCTTCCCGGGGCCCAGCAGGGTGACCAGCAGCCTGGACAATTGCCTGGGATGGCGCAGCTGGCTCCTTCCGTCACTGCTGACACGCAGCCACGGAGCTCCTGCCCTTCCTCACTGCGGGGGATGCTCAACCCATCGGAGCATCCGTTTCCTCATCTGTAATGGGCACTGAACAGTGCCCTTGGGGTTAAGGGCATTGAGCATATGTTGGGTCACCGCCAAGCATAAGCTGCCAGGTGGGTAAGCAGGGCCCTTGGAATCTGCATTCTCCCTGCCTCCAAGGGGCTGGGCTGGGGTCCTGCTCTTCTCCAAGTCTGTGAGGGGAGAGGAAAGTCATGGCTTCCTCCTCCTGCTCAGAGACTTGGTGGGCAGCCCACTATGAGTCCCTAAATAACATCAAAGGGCAGGTGCTCAGGGTCCCATGGGACCGGCAGGCTCGAGGCAGCAATGAGGGTCAGGACATGAGCTGTGGAGTCATCAGGGCTGGGAGCTCAGCTCTGCTCCCTGAGCCTCAGTTTCCCCATCTGTAAAATGGGGCAATGAGGTGCTGTCCTGGAAGGTCTCACGAGGGCATGAAGGCAGGGGAAACCGGAAGGAGCTAGACAGATCAGGTCAGATCCCACAGGAAGGGGCTCCAGAGTGGCTCTCACTACAGAGCCACCCTCCTGAGACGGGTCCCTGCATTAGTAAATCACTGGAAGAGGGTGTAGTCTGGATGAGGAGGGTCCCAATAGCTGGAGATCTGTCTCTGGAGAAGGGAGCCATTAGCAGCGAACACTGACTTGGAGTAAAGGATGGGTGCTCGGCCCAGCAAAGTGGATCCGCCAGCACCAGGCAGGCTGGGGGAACATCTAAAAAGCACCCATCGGGGGAGGCCCCCCGCCCATGTCTGGAATGAAACTGTGTCCAAACCTGATGACGTACAACTATGGAGACTGCTCTGGGCCCTCCCGCTTCTCTCTGTCTCTGTCTCTCTCTGTCTCTCTCTCTGTCTCTCTCTCTGTCAAAAACAATAAAATAAATCTTACAAAGAAAACCACTCGTGGTGGAACGTGGCCGCCACCCGGCACTCACAGGGGACGCTGTTTCTGTCCCCAGATGGGTGCTCGTCGCACAGCACAGCCATGGCTGTGGCAGCCCTGGGCGGCTTCCTGTACGTCCTGGCACGGGGAGAGCTGCAGCAGGCCCCGTCGGCGCCACCAACGGCCCCGGACATGGATGGCTCCCTGCCAGCCACCCACCAGGAATCCTTCACTCCCTCCTTCCTGAAATCCTGGGTCACACCCTGAGCAGACACCTGAGAGCAAAGCACCCAGCTTTATTCCCTCGGGCAGCAGGGCCCAGGAAGGGCGCTGGGATGGATCCAGGTGTGGCAGCAAATGAATAAATTCAGAGTGCAGTTGTGTGGGGAGCTGAGCCTTATTTCTCCACCCTCTAGACAACCTCTAGGACTACATTCAGTCTCCAGCCCCACTCAACACAACTTCTGAGGAGACCTGTAAACGTGAGTGTCGAAGGCGATTTGTTCAGATGTCCACTGTTGCACCTTCCCCAGTGGGAGAGATGAGGGACTTGAAAATAACCATTCAAGTCATGACCTAGAACTGGAGCTCCAAACATGAGCGGATAGCCTACGCACAGAACTCTGGTATCAGGGGGTCACATGTCACGGGCATGTCATTTTACAAGAGGCAGTGTAGCACAATAGTGACTGTGTTCTAAGCCCTGACTACCTGAATCCAAGACCCAGTTGTCCCACTAATCGGCTCGGTGACAGGGCAGAGTCTCAGCATCTCCGTGACCACTCCCTCATCAGTAGTACAGTTGAAATGACTACAGCATCCACCTCAGTATTAGCTCCCCTGCTAAGCGAGTTAAGTTGGTTCAGTACGGAGATCGGTACCAGTGACGTGATAAGCAGGTAAGTGTCACCTGCGACAGTGGTGGTGACATCGGGTTCCATGGGGGATGGTCCAGAAGCAGCAGGAAGGGGCGGCTGACTTGCCAACGTCTCTCGTGCCCAGCTTGAGGTGTTCTGCCTCAGTGTGAGTATACGAGAGGGACCCCCCAAAATGGAATTTATTAAAAAATGTGTATTTATTCTTACACGTTTAAACTTCAGTCACCTTCAGAGTCCTCTCTGCTTGCTGCAATACACCTATTGAGACGCTTTTTCCACCGCTCAGAACAGTTTTTGACTCGTCGGTTTGGATGCCCTTTTAGGGCGTAGGGCCATTTTTTATTTCACCTCTTCCACATTGGCAAAATGTTTCCCTTTGAAGACTTTTTTCATCCAGGGAAACAAAAAAAGAAAAAGAAGGAGTTGCTCAGGGCAAGATCGGATGCATAGGGAGGGTGGAGTGTGGGAATCAGGTCGATTTTGGTCGAAAACTGCTGAACACTCAGCACAGTGCGGGCTGGTACATTGTCAGTGGAAGAACCAGTCGTCCGTTTGCCTCAATTCCAGACATTTCTTCTACAAATCACACCATAACCTCAAAACTTTCAGATCAAAACTTTGGTTGACTGGCCCAGAGGAACAAGTTCCAAGTGCACAAGCCCTCTCACATCAAAGACACAGATGTGAGTCCCCTCGCATCTTAACATGTCAGCTGGAGTCCTAATCTAGTGTCAGAAAAGACCTCATCCAGGCCCTGTCTGTGGTGCTGATTTCAAGCTGCATGCAGACAGGAGTCAATCACAGGGGGGAAGCCGGAGGGCTCAACGGGTTAAGCACTCACTTTGCAGCCCCGGGGACCAAGGATCAAATCCCAGCCCCGGCCTGTGCAGACCCACATACTGAACTGGGGTATGCCTCCCATGCAGGAAGCCCCCAGTTTGGTTCTAGCCTCCCAGTTTACCCCCCCCAAGTTCGTCCCCTGGCTCAAGGGGGTGCGCCCCCCATGTGGGAGGCCCCACCCCCAGCTCCCGCCCTGCTCTGCCCCCGCCCACCTGTGTGGAATGAAACCATGTCAAAAATTGATGACATACAACTATGGAGACTGCTCTGGGACCTCCCCCTTCTCCCTCTTTCTGTCAAAAACAATAAAATAAATCTAAAAAATATATATTAGACTCCAAGGTAGAGAAACTTGCTAAAAACCCAGTCCTTGGTCTGGATGCTCTTTAGGTCCATCATCTTGCTTTGCTTCAAAGTGGGACAACTTCGCTGATCATCCTTATGCAACAATTTAGTTGTAATTGAGAATGTGGATTAAAATACCCTGGGGTGGGGGAGTCTTCTACATCTTTCCTTGAGGAGTGAGTCTCCTCGGTCTAATCCTCTTTGCCACTGGAAGCTATCCCGAAATTGCTCTTAAATGATCAGGCCCACAGGAACTTTGCTGGATTCTGTTGATGAGTTTGACTTGCTTTTGAGGTGGTCATTTTCTTGGGGAACCAGGGGCCAGAATGTAATACCATCTTGGCACTCCCAGCGTGTCAGGATGTCTTTCACGTTGCCTAGTGGTTTACCAAGACAGGCTCACAACCAGATTACAGAGGAGCTAAGCCACCTCCCCCAGCCCCGACCCCTTCCATCCCGCATTCAGGATGATTAGCCACTGGAGCCCAACACTGGTTCTTTTCAGAAGGCTTGTTACCAAACCAGGGTGGGAAAGGACTCTAGGAGAAATATGAGCTTACAAGTCACTTTCAAGAAACGGGATCCTGGGAAGCTGGGATGGCTCAGTGGGTTAAGCACTCACTTTGCAGCCCCGGGGACCAAGGATCGAATCCCAGCCCCAGCTCGTGCGGACCCATATGCTGAACTGGGAGCTCCCCCAGTTCAGTTCTCACTGGGGTGAAGACCCCGGCCCAGTTCCTGCCCTGTGCAGCCCTGCGCCCACTTGTGGAATGAAACTATGTGGAAAAACCAATGATGTGCAACTGTGGAGACTGTTCTGGGCCCTCCCCCTTCTCTCTGTCTCTGTCTCTCTCTGTCAAAAACAATAAATAAATCTTTATAAATAAATAGATAAAGGGATCCTAATGCAAAATGGGAAAAGTCATGAGTTAAGACTTTTTCTGTCAAGTCAACTTTGTATGAATCAGTCTGTGGGAACAACTTCCACAGGACAGTTGCATGAGACCAGAGGAAAGAGGGAAGGGAAGAAAAAACACAATTAGCAAGAGCTGAGATGGGCTAAAGTGTGCACTCTTTTCTCTGTTTTTCTTTCTTTTTTTTTTTTTTGAGAGGTGAAAGAGAGAGAAAGAGAGATACAGAGACAGAGAGAAAGGGGAGGTCCCAGAACAGTCTCCATAGTTGCACATCATCGGTTTTTCTACATAGTTTCACTCCACAGGTGGGCACGGGGCTGCACAGGGCAGGAACTGGGCCGGGGTCTCACCCCAGTGAGAACTGAACTGGGGGAGCTCCCCAGCTCAGCATATGGGTCCGCATAGGCCAGGGCCGGGACTCGATCCTCGGTCCCGGGGGCTACAAAGTGAGTGCTTAACCCACTGAGCCATCCCGGCTGCCCCAGTCACCTATTATTTACTAGCAGGTGATGCCATCCCCAGGCAGCTACCCCATCCATTCAGTAATAAATATTGACTGAGGTAACAAGAGTAAAATGCTTGGTCTGATTCCATCTCATACCCATGGGTTGCAGGCTAATAGCCTGGGTGGGGCTTGAGTTATTACAAAAACAGGCCCTCCCATCTTCCCTTCCCTTGACATAAAAGAAGCCTAAATCTGTTATTTCCTTAAGATGAACTTGAAAAACTCCCATCTTCTCAATGAGCGCCTTCTTGATCAATAAACCTTTCCTTGGGGAAGCCGGGATGGCTCAGTGGGTTAAGGGCTCGCTTTGCAGCCCCAGGGGCTGAGGATCAAATCCCAGCCCTTACTGTGCTGACCCATATGCTGAACTGGGGTGAACTTCCCATGCAGGAGGCCCCCGGCCCGGTTCCTGCCCTGCGCAGCCCCCCGCCCACCACTGTGGAACAAAACCATGTCAAAAACTGATGACGTGCAACTATGGAGACTGCTCTGGGTCCGCCCCCTTCTCTCTTTCTCTGTCTCTGCCAATAAATAAATAAAACCTTTCCTTACTCAAAACTCGGACGTTTGAGGTTTGGCCTTTCAAAGCGTCAGGATCACGGGTAACACTGAGTGCCAAGCTTTGCTCTGGGAATAGGAGACACTGCTGAGAATGCAAACAAGGACCTGCTTCCATCCACTTATTCAAGAAATATCCAGTGAAGTGCCTACTGTGTTCCAGGCACTGTGCAATGCACTGGGGAAAGGCAGTGAAAAGCAGACGTGTCTCTCTCTACCCTCATACAGAGGACAGTCAAAGCAAGAGACAGACATTAGGAAAGTTATAAATTATTATTTTTTTAATGTTTTATTGTTTGAGAGGTGAGAGAGCAAGAGAGAAGGGGGAGGGCCAGAACAGTCTCCACAATTGTATGTCATCAGTTTTCAACATGGTTTCATTCCACACAGGTGGGCAGGGGTCCCACAGGGCAGGAACTGGGCTGGGGGCCTCCCCATGGGAAGCTCACCCCAGTTCAGCATATGGGTCCGCACGGGCCAGGGCTGGGATTTGATCCTCAGTCCCCAGGGCTGCAAAGTGAGCGCTTAACCCGCTGAGCCATCCTGGCTTCCCCATTTTTTGAATGTGTTTAATTGAAGTGAATATCTTTGGTTCCCCCAGAGGTCTAGGAGCCAGTCTTGGGGCCCATTTGAAGACACTGTATCAGTTCAGAAATTAAGGTGTCAGCTGGGCTATGCATCCTCTGAAGCCGCGAGGGGAGAATCTGTCCCATGTATCTCTCCTCACTTCTGGTGGCTGCCAACTGTCCTTGTCATTCCAGCTTGTAGCTGCACCACTGTTACCGGAGACTGGGATCCTCCTCAGCACTGGGTCCAGGTTCTTGGCATACTGACACTTCCAAGGGTTGGAAGCGGGCCTCAAGTAAGAAGAGGTGGCTCAAACGGTGGGTTAGAGGGGCTGAGCAGTGTTTATTGCCTTTCTTGGGAAAAGGGAACCGCCTTTTGGGTTGAGGTCTTTTGATTGGTAGTTCATTACATCACTTCTTTAGCTATCTTTCCCTTCTATCGCCTATCGTTGCTTAACCTGAGGCAGGGTCTCCTGAGAATAGGGTGGTGACCACCCTGGCAATGAGTGTTCTATGGAAGGGGTCCCGAGATCCCCCTATTCTAGCTGCCTACCTAGCCTTCTTGAGAGACGTGATCCCCTTAAATCTCTATGGGAAGTTGAGGCACTGAAGGTCTCTTCTTCAGTGTCTACTTCCTGCTGAGTGTCATTGTCCCTGCCTACTGGGGAGTCATGGAGCTCTCCTCCTAACTGGGCTAAAAGGGAGGGGTCTCGGGACCCATCCAGGTCTCGTTCAGTTCTTCAAACGAGGTAGACTGGAATTCTTGCTAGGATATGAGCTGTTTCCAGGTGGTCCCTAGACCAGGAGAGATCGATTTGATTAATACCATTAAAAGCATTCGTTTGTAAAACAGACCCCAGAACCATGCACAAAGGACACTTAGCCCTCTGGCTTAATCGGCTAATACAGTGGGCAGGGGACATTCCAGTCTAAATCCCTTAAAGAGTGCTTAAACTAGAAACAGGAAAGACAGCATAAGTGTTAAGAAGTGAGGGTTTAAAGAGGTGTCTTTCCCCCAATCAACTCATCTCTGCCTGTTTTCACTTGGCTGTCTTCCCTCTGTGTCTCTTCTTATAGGGACACCAGTCAGACTGGTTTTAGGACCCACCCTACTCCAGTACCACCTTGTCACCAAACAGAAACCGGAGTCCTGCTACCAGCACCCATAGGCAAATTTCAAAGGCAGAGGTGTGGTAAAAAAAAGAAAAGGAGACTTTTTTCTAAGCAGCCAAAGAGAAATAATTATTACCTCCTCACCAAACCAGATGGGTCTCCTGCTACATCCGGAGTTCCCTATCCCTTTCAGAAAGAATACCGTCTTTTGAGGAATGCAGGCGGCCACACCACTCTCCAGGTGGATCCCCTGGGCCGTAAAAAGAGAGCTCTCTCTCTCTGCCAGCAGATGGAGCACTCTGAGCACAGGGCATGCCTGTGCCCCCCCCCCCCCCCACACACACACCCATGCCGCCTTTCTCCCCTGGCCCCTGGGCCGCAGGCATCAGGTACCCAAGCTGCTCCACCACACTTACCCACTCCAGCCAGTCCCCGTGATCCAAGAGAGCGAGAGACAGAGTTTCCACCCTCCTTCCTTTTAAATTCCCCACCCATGCTTTCATGTGCATAGGAAGGGCTCAACTTTCCAGCCAATCCCTGTCCTAGGCTGGCTGATTGGCATCCTCCCCTGCCGCCATGCCCTGGAAGGGCGTAGGAGGGTCTTTTCCTCTGTCAATCATATTCTTGCCCAAGGCACGCCCCTTTGCACCCTGTGCGCCAGCTCGGTGGTGCTTCTGGGGGGTGGGGGGAGGGGGGACGAGATCTGTCATGTGCTTCAGTGGTTTACAGCCACCCCAGGCAATTTCCTCCTATCGGCTTCTCCCTTCATGCCAGTAACAATCTCATCTTAACTAATAAAAGATCATACTTCCAAAGAAGCTCACATTCTGAGGTTCTGGAAAGAATATGAATTTGGGGGGACATGACCCAACCCAATATACTGACCAACTGGCTCTTAGGGGCAGTGGCTCAAACACAGACCCGAGTCCTAGCACTAACCATGTTGTCTGTAGATAGGACCTGGCTTGGCCCCCGAGTCTCCATGGCACCAAAGGCCAACCGGACTTGTGCTGTCTCCTGGCCCCTGCACTGTGGCACTGGCACCAGCAGGCTGCCTAACCCAGAACTCTGCCCTGGACCAGAGGCCTGAAGAGAAGTATCCTCTCAAAGCAAGGCTGAAGCACATGCTACGAAGTAACAGGCTTCCAACCCGGGCAGGTTCCCAGGGCCTGCGCACAGAGGGGTCCCGCTTGCTTTCACACTCGGCTCTCCCCATCTTTAAATTATTAATCTTTTTTAAAGAAGATTTATTTTATTGTTTTTGACAGATAGAGACAGAGACAGAGAGAAAGAAGGCCCAGAGCAGTCTCCATAGTTGCACATCATCAATTTTTGACATGATTTTGTTCCACACAGGTGGGTGGGGGCTGCGAATGGCGGGAACCAGGCTACCAGGCTGGTGGCCTCCAGCATGGGAGGCACGGCCCCTCCAGCCAGGGACTGAACCAGGGGGGCGAGAACCGAACTGGGGGCCTCCCGCATGGAAAGTGCATCCCAGTTCAGGATATGGGTCCGCAGAGGCCAAGGCTGGGGTTCAATCCTCAGTCCCTGGGGCTGCAAAGCGAGTGCTTAACCTGCTGAGCCATCCCGGCTTCCCTAAATTCTTAGTATTTTAAGGAGGACCCACCTGGAGAATGGTGTGGCCGCCTGCATTCCTCAAAAGACGGTATTCTTTCTGAAAGGGACAGGGAACTCCGGATGTAGCAGGAGACCCATCTGGTTTGGTGGAGGAGGTGATGATTATTTCTCTTTGGCTGCTTAGAAAAAAAGACTCCTTTCCTTTTACTAAAGAAGTTACATGCCTGGGCTTGACTCCCCATGGTCGGGACACCATGACCTGCTCAGGTAGAAGTCAGATCACCCTGTGAGGTTACTTTCTGTAGAGCCCTTTCTTTGCCCACACACATGAAGCTCAGGAGTGTAATTCCAGGCTGACAGGTTAAGTTTATCTCCTGGGAGAGGCTGAAACTGCAGCTAGGTTAGATATTGTCTCCATTTGGGGATGTAGGGCTAACACTCCATTTTGTGCCCACTGTCTCTTTTCAATGAGACATCATAGGGACCACTGACAAAATTCTAACGTGAACTGTGGGTGACTTAGTAGAACTCTCCCAGTATGAAATGTCCCGATTTTACTTGGCCAGTGTTATGTAAGAAAATGGCCTTGTTGGTACTAGTGAAGTATTGCGGTGAAAGATCATAATGTCTGCAACTTGGCAGCAAAGAGCTCAGGAAACACGTGTATATGAATAAAGTACAAATAATGAAGCAAATGGGGCAAACATTAGCAACTGGTAAAGATAAGGGTCCACACTTCTTCATACTCTTGCAACTTCCGTAGGCCTGAAATTACAGCGATATGAAGAGCTCCCACCACCACCCAGAGACGCGCCCCCTTCTCAAGAAGGGCACAGTGACCGGCTGGGCCGGATTCCGTGGAACCGGACATCCCAGGGAAGCCGAGCGGTCGGAACTGGAAGCTGCCGCCAGCGGTCTGGAGTAACGTGGGCCGGCCCACGTGACCGGAGGCGCCGCTCCGACATGGCGGCCTCCATGGGTCGCCGGCTTCCGCTTTTCCTCGCGCTGCTCAGCGTCTTCTGGGAAGCGTCCGCCGGCCTCGGTGCGGGGTGAGTACAGCGCCCGGGTGTGCGCGCGGTCCGGGGTGCCCCCGGCCCGGCCCGGCCGTCCGAGCTCACGGCCGCCCCCACCCCGCAGGGCCTCCCGGGACGACGACGTGCTGCGGCCCTACTCCCGCGCGCGCGCGCGCCCCGCCCGGGACTGCGCCCGGGTGCGCGCCGGCCGCCGCGAGCACGAGCGCTGGCCGGCCGCGCCTGCGGCCCCGGGCGCCCGCGGCCCCGCGGTGCGCACCTTCGTGTCGCACTTCGCGTTGCGCGCCGTGGCCGGGCACCTGACGCGGGCCGCCGAGCCCCTGCGCACCTTCTCGGTGCTGGAGCCCGGCGGGCCCGGCGGCTGCGCAGCGAGGCGCCGCGCCACCGTGCAGGACACGGCGCGGCCGGCCGGCTGCAGCGTCGCGCAGAACGGCGGCTTCTTCCGCATGGACACCGGCGAGTGCCTGGGGAACGTGGTGAGCGACGGGCGGCGGGTGAGCAGCGCCGGGGGGCTGCAGAACGCGCAGTTCGGGATCCGCCGCGACGGGACTCTGGTCACCGGGTGAGGAGGCGGGGAGCCCCGTGACCGTCGAGGGCAGAGGGCCTGAGGTTTGGGTTGTGTGTTCGAGTCCGCTAACCAAACTGAGCCGCTTCCTTTCCTCGTCCGCAGAACGAGGACAGTGGTACCCTCCTTGCAGGGTTTACTCGTCCACTACCATTGAGCGCCGGCTTTGGCTCAGGCAGGGACACGCACACGCTTTGGCAGACCTCCCCCATTACTAAGAGAAATGAAAGCTAGGGGGATAATCGAGATACGTTCAGATTGTGCAGCAAAACAGTGAACAGGCTGACCCGACTGTAAATAGAGTTGATTTTAGGGAAAATGATCGGGGAAGCCTTGTTTGACAAGGTGAGCTTTGTGCTGAGACGTGAAGTGTAATTGCAAGTCAACCAGGTTGGAACTCTTGGAGGAAGAGCATTGCAGTCAGAAGGAACAGCAAGTGGCAAGGCTCAGAGGTGCAAAGGGGCGTGGTGTGTGCGAGGGACTGAAGGAAGTGGAGGATCCTAGTATGACTGAACTGACTGGTTATTTACACGCTTGCTGTAACCCTGGCTGGAGCCAGGCTGGAGGGGCCATAGTAGAAGCCAGGAAGCCAGTTAGGAGCTGTACAGACATCAGGTGGTAGTTTAGCCAGGGTGACAGCCATAGATGAACTTGGAATCCGTTGTGGGGGGTGATTTCTATTAAATGAAGTGTAGTTTGGACCTCGTAGACAGCTTTGAAGGCTGCTCTCAGGATCAGGACCAGGCAGGTTCCTGGGGCAGGAGGAGGAAGCAAGTAGCCAGGCTGCCGGGGGTGGAGCAGGGAAGGAGCCCCACTACCAGCAGCTGCCCCTGCTGGTAAGTGAACCTCACACCTTCCCTGTGTCCAGGTACCTGTCTGAAGAGGAGGTGCTGGACACTGAGAATCCATTTGTGCAGCTGCTGAGCGGGGTCGTGTGGCTTATTCGCAATGGAAGTGTCTACGTCAACGAGAGCCAGGCAGCCGAGTGCGATAAGACACAGGAGACAGGTGGGGTAGGGTGGCAACAGCCCTGCTGAGAACCAGGTCATGTGGGAAGTCTTGCAACAAGCACTATTCTAGATACTGAGGATCAGGGATTAAGACATACAGGTTGGGGATGCCAGGATAGCTCTGAGGTTGAGCACTTGCCTAGTAATCACAAGGTCTGGGCTTGATTCCCGGGCCTGGCCCATACCTCCCCATATCCTGAACTGTGGTGCAACTCATAGCCACTGGGATGACTAAGCACTGAAGGTCCTTGCCTCCCATGTGGGAGGCCCCCAGTTCAGTTCCTGGTCCATGTGGGGTTGAAACCATGTCACACCTAATGATGTACAACTATAAAGACTGCTCTGGGCTCTTCTCTCTCTCCTTCTCTCAAACAAAATAAAATCTTAAAAAAAAAAAAGACAGATAAGTGCCTTCTCAATATATAAAAGAGAAAATAGATACATAATATGCTAAAAAGAAGTGGTAAGTGCTAAGAAATAAAAATAAAGTTGGGGGAAGGGGACTGATGGAGGAAAGGAGCGACAGTCAGGGAAATTGAGAAGTGCTGCTAAAATATCCTGTGGACTGGTGGCATCTGCATCACCCAGGAGCTTGATATAAATGCAGAACTCAGGCCCACCTCAAACCTTCAGGGTCAGAATCCCTGGGGGGTGAGGCCCAAGTTTGTGTGTTTTAACAAGCCCCCTGGGTGATTTTGATGGACACTCCAGTTTGAGAACCACTGAAATTCTGGGGATGCTGGGGTGGGGAAGAGACACCATGGCCCTGATGTGGAAATGGGCTATTTTAGAGCAGTCAGGGTGGCCTCATGGAGGAGGTGAGTTAGATCAGAAGGAGCAAGCCACGGCAAGAGCTGGGGAGAAGTGGATTCCAGCCAGAGGGAACAGAATGTGGCTGCAGGGTGATGAGAGGGGAGCCCTGGGAGATGAGGCAGGAGGAGCAGGATGGTCACACAGGGCCTTGTTAAGGTGTTTAGATCTTGTCCTAAGAACATTGGAAGCCATAAGAGGGTTTTCCCCTGGAGGCTGATATTACTTGATTAACACTTAAGAACCCTTTGGCTATTGTGTGGAGACTGACTGGGATGGGGCAATGCGGACCCCGGGGAAACTGGATGTTCTGGGCTGGGAGGTAGTGTTGGATTGTCAAGAAGTGGCAGGCAGAGCCCAGGAAGCCTCCCGAAGGACCAGTAATCAACCAGGCTGCTTCTCCTTCAGGTTCCTTCAGCAAGTTCGTGAACGTGATATCGGCCAGGACGGCTATAGGCCACGACCGGAAGGGGCAGCTGGTGTTCTTCCACGCAGACGGGCAGACGGGGCAGCGAGGGTGAGTCCTGGAGACCGGGGCTTCTGGGCCTGGACTTGAACCCACCAATGGCTGCCCTTCTGATCCTCAATCCCTGGGGATGTTCATACCTGTAGGTCCCCTGCCTTCCTAAGGGAAGAGGATCCCTAGATCTGTCCCACTTCCAAGAACTCATCATCCTCCACACACGTCCTCTGTCTCCCCAACTTAAGCCTCTTCCCTCCTGAGCCCCAGTTGGGATGAAAAGAAATGATCACAAAGTTAGCAGGGAGAAGACTTCAGTTCCACTCCCAGGTCAGCTATCTGCTAGCTCTGTGGCCATAGACAAGTCACTCAACCTCTCTGAACCAAAATTTCCTCCTCTGTAAAGAGTGTATTCATTGGCCGTTGCTATGTCACAAAATAGCACCGATTTGTTAGATCACAGTTCTGTAGGTCAGGAGTGCAGAGGCCTGACTGGGCTTTGTGTTCAGGGCATCCCGTAGATGAGGCCAAGCTGTTGGCTATGCAGGGTGCTCATCTGCAGCCGTTGGGAAAGAATGCACTTCCCAGCTCTTTCAGGTTGTTAGCAGAATGCAGATCCTTGTCATGGTAGGACTGAAGTCTGTGTGTACTTGTAGGCTGCCAGCTGGGGCTCAGCTTCTAAAGCACACATTCCTCATGTGTGTACCCTTCCTGTCTTCAAGCCAGCAGAGGTGTGTCAAATGCCTCTGATTGCCTTGTATTTCCAATCTCTCTCACTTCGCCACCAGCCAAAGTTCTCTGCTTTTAAGGGCTCTTGTGATTCCCTTGGGCCCACCCGGATACTCCGAGACAATGTCCCCATTTGTGGACAGCTGTGCCCTGTACCATAACATAATCATGGGAGTGACCTCATATTCACAGCTTCTAGGGATTGGGACGGACACCTTTGGGGGGCCATTTAGAAATTTGCCTGCCACCACGGGCATGATACCATCCACCATGGAAAGTGAGGAGAATTAAACCGGAAAATGGTGGTGGGCACGGTCACCAGCACTGCTCTTGTCCTGCAGCATTAACCTGTGGGAGATGGCTGAGTTCCTGCTGAAACAGGACGTGGTCAACGCTATCAACCTGGATGGAGGGGGCTCTGCCACCTTCGTGCTCAATGGGACCTTGGCCAGCTACCCATCAGATCACTGGTAAGCACACCAGAGTCCCCTTCTGGAGGTCCAGGCCCAAGCATGTCCCCAACAGCCTCATTCCAACCAAGCTTGAGTACCTACTATGTGTCAGGCCCTGGGGATTCAGCGGTGAGCAGGAATAGCTAAGGTCTCTGCCTCTCACTCCTTATGGGAAGTATTCATAGTGTGCCAGTACTATCATGCCTAAGCTGGTGAAAGGGGGCTGGTCCATCAGGAAAAACTTCTCTGAGGATAATGAAGCATGAGCTGTCATCTAAAGAGGAGGTGGGGGAAGCCGGGATGGCTCAGTGGGTTAAGCACTCACTTTGCAGCCCCAGGGACCGAGGATCGAATCCCGTCCCCAGCCTGTGTGGACCCATATGCTGAACTAGTATGTGCTTCTCATGAGGCAGGCCCCCCAGTTCAGTTCTCGCCCCCTTGATTTGGCCCCTGACTCCAGGGGGTGTGCCTCCCATGCAGGAGGCCCCTAGCTCAGTTCCCTCCATGCGTGGCCCCCACCCGCCAGTGTGGAATGAAACCAGGTTGAAAACTAATGCTGTCAACTATGGATACTGCTCTGGACCCTCCCCCTTCTCCCTGTCTCTCTGTCTCTCTGTCTTTCAAAAATCTTAAAAAAAAAAAAAAGAGGTGACTAGGCAGTGGGGTGGGAGGTCCTTCTGGGCAGAGAGAGCAGCATGTGCAAAGGCCCTGGGGTGGGAAGGACCTATAAGTCTGGAGATGGGACAATAGAGAGAAGGGGGTTGGAGGGACTGGCTGAGGATGGCCAGCACTGCAGCCTCTCTTCAAACACTGTGTCCCCTGGCAGCCAAGACAACATGTGGCGCTGTCCCCGAAGTGTGTCCACTGTCGTGTGTGTGCATGAGCCCCGCTGCCAACCTCCCGACTGCAGCGGCCACGGGACCTGTGTGGAGGGGCTCTGCCGGTGCACGGGGCACTTCTGGCGGGGCGCCGCCTGCGACAAGCTGGACTGCGGCCCCTCCAACTGCAGCCAGCATGGGCTCTGCACAGAGAGTGAGTCAGGACTCTGGGGTGTCCTCTGTGACCTGGGTTCCCCACTCTCCCTGCCCGGCCCTGCCTGGGCCCTCACCTGACCTTCTCGGTCTTGTCTTGGCAGCCGGCTGCCGCTGCGAAGCTGGATGGACAGGGTCCAACTGCAGTGAAGGTAAAAGCCACCAGGCCAGTCCCTCCCCAGCCCCCGGGCACACGGGGAGAGAGTGAGCGAGGCAGCTGCCTTCGTCCTCACCTTCTGATCTGCACGTCGCTTGCCTCTTATCTCTGGCTCTCGCCTCACGTGTAAATCACTGCATTAGTGTCCCTGGGCTGCTATAACAAATTCCACAGACTGGGCGGCTTAAAGCGACAGAAATGCATTCTCTCCCAGTGCTAGAGGCCAGAACTCCCAAGTCAAGTTGTCGGCAGGGTCACGCTTCCTCTGCCAGGTCTGGGGAGGCTCCTTCCTGACTCTTCCAGCTCCTGGTGGCTCCCTGCACTCCTTGGCTTGTGGCAGCATCTCTCCAATCTTCCTCCATCTCCCATGGCCTCCCTGTGGGTTCAGTCTCCCACTGTGTCCTCTTACGAGGACCCCAGTCACAGGATTTAGGGCCCACCTTAAATCCAAGATAATCTCATCTTGAGATCCTTCACTTGGTTGCATCCGCAAAGACCCCATTTCCAAATAAGGTCCATTCACAGTTTCCAGCGAGTAGGATTATCTTCTGCGGGGGACAGTATTCAGCCCACTCTAACCATCACAGCTTAAGCCCTTCAGGGGCTTACACTCTTAGGGAAAAACCTGCTTTCCTCATGTGACCTGCCAGGCCCCGGGGGCTCTGGCTCTGCCTCTGCTTCTCCAAGTCTCAGCCTGATGTCCTGTCCTCAGAGACCATGGTGCTCTACCTCCTCCATGTTTGCTGCTGCCATGAGGTCCCTGGGGTGCTTTTCCTCGTTTGTGCTTTGACGTTTGCTTTATGGCTTGCTGGCCACCTGCCCTCCATGAGGGTGCAGCCTCGGGGCCTGGCACATTCTCAGTCACTGTTGGGAGAACATGTGAGCCTAAAGGCCACTCGAGGTGACCGAGGTCCATCTGCAACCTCGTCCCCAGGCTGGGAGGGACAGGACCAGCTTTTGCAAAGACCTCCCTTCCCCCACCCCAGCTTGCAGCAATGGCTCCTTTGGGGAGGATTGTGCCAAGAAGTGCCAGTGTCAGAATGGAGCTGCCTGTGACCCAGCTCAGGGGACCTGCACCTGTCCCCCTGGCTTCACTGGAGACACCTGTGTGCAGGGTACGCTGGGCGGGTCCCTGAGTCAGCCTGGAGGGCACCCTCCCACCCCCCATCAACCACCAGGGACTGGCCTGGGAAAGCGGGGGACGGGATTGCCTCTCCTTCAGCTGTGCTCTGCACACCTGGGGCCCAGCCTGTCAGTGCAGAGAGGGGCCCGGCCCCCGAGGGCCTCCACCTCTAGCTCCCCATCTCCTCCGCAGAGTGTCCCCTTGGCTGGCATGGGCCAGGCTGCCAGAGGCCTTGCGAATGTGAGCACCGGTGTCCCTGTGACCCCCAGACTGGTAACTGCAACCTCACTGAGGCACCCACCCTGAACAGCATCCTCTCCCAAGGTAGAGCCCCCTCACAAGCCCCCTGGGGGACAGGGGAAGGCATACCTGTCCCCTCCTGCCCTTCTGCCTCACCCTCCCTGGTGTCTTACAGTCAAGCAGTGTCTCCAGTCAGCCGAGGTCACTGTGCGGGCCGGAAAACTCTCCCTTCTCACCGGGTAGGTGCTTCGGTGGCCCCTGCGGCAGGGGTGGGAGGACTGCCCCCTCCCTCCACCTTTGCAGCGTGGGCTCTGCTCAGAGCTGGGGCAAGGCTAGCAGATGGCAGCTGGGCACCCCGGCGACATTCCTCCCACATAAGCACCAGGAGCGTAACAGCTGGTGCTCTCAGGGAGTGCGCCGATGGGCGTGGCTGCAGGCCCCGCCCCCAGCAGCATGCTCTTGTTCACGTTTACATTGAAGGCTTCAGCCAAAGAGTCACAGGAATGATAAAACATCAGTGAGAGCCCCCCACCCTGTCCCTGCCACTCCATGCCTTGGAGGAAGGGATGCTGCTTCTCCCTGCTCTGTCTACCTCAAGGACCCTAGAGCAGAGCCTGTCCTTGGTTGTCAACATCCAGCGACACTTAGGATGCAAACTACCGCCTCCCAGGGCTGGGTTAGGTCACTGGAGCTGGTCTGCACAATTTAACGTTTTTAAAGATTTAACAATGTCGGAAAATCAGTAACATTCACGCAAAAGCCTTTCTTTACGGTTTTTCTTGAAATGTCAGATGTGGCAGCACCGGCTGCATCCCATGTGGCCACTGTCCCCACTGCTCCCTGAACGTGTCTGGAGCGTGCCCTGCCAGGCCCGCTGCCGCGGGGTCCCTGGAGGCCCGACCCTGTGCCCCTGTTCTGGGCGGAGGAGCAGAGTGAGGGAGAGGATTGTCCCTCCAGCACCCCCAGCCCCAGATCAACCCAACACCCCCATTTGGGGCTTCTCTCCTGCCCCCAGGACCACCTGGCTGGCTGTCACCCTGTCCCTGGTTTTGCTCCTGCTGATCAGCATGGTGGTGAATGTGACCTTGCTCCGGGGCTCCAGAGCAGAGCGGAGCCGGCACCTGCATGGGGCCTATGCCTACCACCCGCTGCAGGAGATGAACGGGGAGCTCCCCACCACAGAGAAGCAACAGCCGGGCGACACCTGCAACCCCTTCAAGGACTGAAGCCTCCTGCCTGTCGTGGCCTGTTCTAGAGGCTCGTTTCTACGTGGTCTGGCTTCTGCAGGGGCAAGTCCAAGGCCACGGGCCTTCTGGGTGGTCTCGGCCCCAGGACCAA
The DNA here is from genome assembly GCA_004027555.1 of Craseonycteris thonglongyai. Lineage (NCBI taxonomy): Eukaryota > Metazoa > Chordata > Mammalia > Chiroptera > Craseonycteridae > Craseonycteris > Craseonycteris thonglongyai. The sequence goes on along the minus strand of PVKE010012494.1, from coordinate 7,258 downwards.
GCCACGCTTCTCATAGCACCTGTGCCTCAGCCCCTCACCTGGCCCTCGGCCTTCTGGCTGCCTGCCGTGGCCCAAGCAACCTAAGCAATACAGTGCTCCCTGGAGAGAGACTACCTCCTTCCCGCCTGCCTGTGTCTGCTGCCCACCAGGCCCGTCCCCCAAGGGCCTGCTCCCTTGCCCACTGCTGGGGTTAGGGATTGCTCGCAAATGGAGCGCACTTGCACTCTGCTGACCAGACGTCCTGTTTTAAACGGGACACAAAGCAGCGGTACTGCCCTGTTTGAAGCAGTACTTCGGTCAGCCTAGTCTCACGGGGCTAAGTTCAAGTTGTCAGGAGGCTGACCCTACGTACCGTTTGAAACGGAGCAATCTGGTCATCCTAATTCAGACCAAGTGGCAGGGTCCGGCCAGCCGCCTGGGACAGGGGTTGATGAAAGGTGACGGCCACGTCATGGGACCCTTTTCTACAGACCTCATCACCACATTTGCCAACTAGAATTCCGTTTCCTGTCACAGGAAGCATCTTCAAAGGGATGGGAGATGAAATCATGTTTACAAGCTTTCTATTTTGTTGTTCTGCCGCTGAGGGTTTTTATACCACTTGAATAAATTGATATAAATAAAAGAGCCCCCGGGTGGCGTCAGAATCGTGGACTTCGGGGCACTCCTGGGTCTTAACAGGTAGAGCTGCTTAACCTCAGTTGAGTCGTGAACAGGCAGCCCAAGTCCCTCCAGCTCCCTGATGTATGATTTTGTTTCATGCAGGGCTTCTCACTTTAATGTGTACACGAGTCACCGAGATCTTATTAAAGTGCTGATTTTGGCCCGTGGCCGAGAGTTTGACAAGCTCCCTGGTGGTTCAGAAGCTCTAGGTGCCAGACTGCTTTGAATGGAAAAGGTTTAGTGCAGACTACATGTTAATAGAATGTAAAACAATTTTTTTTTTAATTTTAGCATTTTTGAGAGGTGAAAGAGAAGGGGGAGGGCCCAGAGCAGTCTCCATAGTTGTACATCATTAGTTGTGATGTAGTTTCGTTCCACACAGGTGGATGTGGGGCCACAGGAGGCAGAAACCGAACTGGGGGCCTCCCACATGGGAAGCGAGAACCTTTGCCACTAAGCCATTCCAGCAATTCCCACTTGCACCACAACTCAGCATATAGGTTTGCATGGGTCAGGGATTGAACCCTAGACCTCACGATTGCGAGGCAAGCGCTCAACCTGCCGAGCTATCCCAGGATCCAATAGAACTTAAGTTAGTTACCAGGGTTCAAAAGTCAAGAGACAACTCCAAGTGTCTGGTTTCTCTTTAGAAGAGAACTCGTGGACCCAGAGACGCCCTCACTATGCAATGACTGTCCAAAGCTGAGAGTCTGACCCTCTCTAGCTCATCACGGCCCCAGCAACCCGCTCCCCACCCGTGAGCTGCCAGCCCTATATCAGAGTGTAACTTGTGGCCACGGAGGGTCTTCAGGAAGTGCCTAGCAGCTCCTGCCCCCCATAGTATGTCTCACACTGCTTAGCAGCTGTCGGGGTGGAGTCGGGGTGGTACCATGGTTTTCAACAGGTCCTCAGATAGACCCATGCACGTCACAGACTGTGTGTCCACCTAAATTCATGTTGAATCCACCCCCAGTGTGCTGGTTTTAGAGGAGGTGGGGCCTTTGGTTTAAATTAGGATTAAATGAGGTCCTGAGGGTGGTACCCTCAGGATTGAATTAGCATAAAGTGACCAGATTTTAACATTGGTAAAGCGGGACACCATTGACCGGGGGGGAGGGGGTTCTTGATTAAAAATTTGGTCTATCTCCCACCGTTGCCTAGCTTGTCGTGCATTCTTTCCAAACATCGGGACTTTTTTAAAATGCCGTGGGACGCAGGACAAATTGTTAAAAATCGGGACGTCTGGTCACCCTAAATTAGCACCCTAACAAGAGACCGGAGCACACTGTGTCCACATACTCACGCAGGAAGAGGCCATGGGAGCACACGGCACGATGGCCGCTGTCTGCGAGCCGGGAAGCGGGCCCTCGCCAAGAACCAAGTGCGCCAGCACCTCGACCTTGGACTGTGAGAACTAAGTGTCTGTTGTTGATAAGCCAGTCAGTCTATGGGTTTGTCATAGCAGCCAGGCAGACTAAGGCATGGTGAACCGTAGTAGCTACCCAGTGCTGCCTAACAACCAGCCCCAAATGGGGCGGCTTCACACCACCTCCAGTAACTGCTGCTGGTGAAACATTAGTTCTCATGACGCTGGAGTCGGCGGGTGCTTGTTGGTCTGGGCGAGGATCGGGGCTGACTCGTGGACCTCTTGTCAGCGGATGGGCCAGCTGGGGCTGGTCTGGCCACCGTTGAGAACGTAGCTGTTTCACATGGTGTCTCAGGCTTGGGCTCAAGGTGGAGACACATCCCCAAGAGAAGATGCCAGGCCCTTTGAAGCCTCAGCTCAGAACCTTGTTTCCATCACATTCTCTCAGGTAAAGCCCTCAGCCTGCTAGATTCGAGGAGAAAGGAGACCGGGACTCCAGTCCTTGATGGGAGAAGCAGTTCAGGGACCTGAATACAAGAGGCTAAGTGAACCTATCACTGCAATGGAGCTATAGTGCGAGTCTAGTTTCACGTTAGAAAGGAAGAATTCGGTTCAGAGAAGTAAAATAGGACAGGCCAGTCCCTGGCCTACAAGTTTCTGCAAGGATATGTCTCCGGGTCTGTGTGAATTTCTGTCTGTGCCAGCCTGCGGTGTTCCTTACTGGGTGCTTCCAGTAGGTCCTCCACCTGGTGGCACCGGCCAATGTCATCTGCCTGTGTCCTAGGGCCTGTCTGCTCAGGCACCTAGTGAAGTAGCAGGCCACAGCCCCGGACACCCTCCACTGCCCAGCCGCTAAAGGTTCCACCCCCTCCCTTGGTCCCTCTCCTGGTTTGTGACCCAGGCTGGAAGGAGAGGGTTGGCAGTGGGGCATTCTCAGCGTGTCAGGGAACTTAGGGACAGCCACTTGTTCAAGGAGCCCAGCAAACGCTGCAAGTTTTGTATCCTCCTTCTGGAAATGTAAGCAACCAAGTTCACGTGTGCCAGCAGGGATCCTGTGTTTCCATTCCACCTGGGAGGTTCATTTTGTATTTTGTTTTCTTTTAATGCACCAAGAGGCCCTGGGCTGGCTTGCTGTTCCGCTCCCGGCGTTCAAGGGTAGGACGTAGTGATGGAGCTTAGACAAGTTCCTGGGCACCTTAGGATCACTTTGGCAGTTTTCAGGCCTGGCTGCAGGTCAGAATGTATTCCCCAGGGATGTTCTGTGATTGCAGACTGCTGGGCCCTGTCCCAGACCCACGGAATCAGAATCGCAGCAAGCCACTCTCTCCCTGACCCAGGGGAACATGCTGTGGAAACCCTTGTTCTGTGAAGGCTGTGCCGGCGGCTGAGTTGGAAAGTTTGTTCTGCGCACAGGCTTGCTGGGTGCAGGTCTGGGGAGCACTGCAGTACCTGAAGGGGGCCTGTCTTGGCATGCCAGAGGGGTCCCAGCTTCAGCAACTGGGACACGTTCGCCTTCCCTATGACCCCCAAGGTTGGTTTGTTTTTTTAAGTTTGCCATCGGGATATCTATTATCTGTGCCCAGCCCCGGGCTCTCTTTTAGTGACTACCCGGCTGAGGCTGGGTCCTCCCAGGCGCAGAACCTGAGACAAGGATGTAAGGGCAGGGTCTTTGGGAGGTGACCCCAAGAAGCCCTGGATGGGGGACAGGGAAGAGAGGGGAGAAGGGAACACAGCGCATCAGTGAGCAGTTCCCTGCTGCGTGCAGCCAGGCTTACCTGGCTGGGGCCTCAGGGAGAGCAGAGAACAGCTGTGCCACCCACAGATGGGGTGCTTACCAGCCTACACTCACTCACCATGGTGTGGGGCTGCTCCTGGAGCTAACTCCCGGGCACCTAGACCCTGCCCTACACCAGCCACGCATGCTCGAGGTAGGCATCGGAGAGAAAACTGCAGTCTAGCCCCAGATGCCCTCTAATGAGAGTGCCCAGGGGAGGTGGGCAGGGCATCAAGGGCCATGACCACAAGCCTCCATCAGGTTGCCTTTGGGGCACTACCCCTCCCCCATTCTCCATCCCCTCCCTCCAAGTCCAGGTGCATCAGCAAGTGGTTCAGAGATAGGCATAAGTCCCAGGTGGCCAGTCAGAGCCCACGCTGGCACTTCAGCTGGAACCAGGAGAAAGACACCCTCCACTGGTGGTGTCCAGTCGCCAGGCTGTGGGCCACATGGAGGAGGAGAGTGAAGCCACCATGGAGGATCACTGAACCAGAGAGAAAGGGGATAGCTTCTGAGATCCTGGATCCAGCTATGCCTGAAGCCAGTCCAATTACACGAACCAATACAATAAATCCCCGTTTTCACTTGAGGCGGGTCATGCTGGGTTTGGGGGTCTCATGCAGCCCAGAGTCTGACACTCCTATGTGCCATTCCAGGACTCAGCGTTCTGGACTCGGGCATTTGCTGAGCTTCAGCGGGACATACAGCAGGTAGCTGAAGAATGTCCGAGATTCCGATACGCACCTTTGGTGGTGGGACACATGTGACACAAACATACAAGAGCTGAAGTCATCACACTTCAGGATCGTGGGTCGGAGATTAATGTGAAGCAGCTATGGCAGTGCAAGGTTCCCGCCTCACCTCACCTCAGCGCGGTGATGGAAGACCCCCGGGCACAGAATGGGGACCGGAAGTCCTGATGGCCGGACTCGGAACCCTGAGAGTTCTGCGTGTGGCCAGTTTCCATGGTGACACGTATCTCAGCTGCTGGGATGTTCTTTAAGAAACGTTAACATGAGGAAAGACTCCAGAGAAGAGTTCCAATTCTGGGGTCAGACGGTGGTCAGAAGTGGAAACAACGCACGTGTGATGCCCACAGCTTTCAACAGACTCCAGAGGCGTCTGTCCCCGGAGAAACAGCGGCTCCAGAAGATGCTTCAAGTCGGAGTTTTCAAATTGTGCTTTCTGGGGACCATGATCCTCAGAAATGCCTTGGGGGCGGGCGGGGGGACACACTGAAGGGGGAGGGGAAAGGAAGTGAGGAGAAAGCCGCCTGGGGCGTTCCTGAGAGCTACCCAGTGCCTTACCTCTGGCCCTCTCCACTCCCCCCAGGCCCTGCCCCATCTCCCGCGGCTGGTGCCGAGACCCGCCAGGCCCCAGAGGTGTCCGCTGTGGACAAGCGCCCTGGCCTCAGAGTAAGAATTGGTCCCAGGGGCAGCTTCTGGGCCACAGGGAACCCTGGCATGTTCTGTGCTCTCCAGGGCCAAACCCCAAGGGCTCCTGGGCAGGCAATTCTTTTGAGACAGACAGACGTCAGCAGTGACCTGAGGTGCAGACCTGATCCCAGCTCACTCACCCCAGGGCACACCTGCCACACCGAGGAGTCTCCTGGCTGCTCCTTCGAGACTCTTCACCCGCAGTTCCACAGAGATCCATGGGCGGGTCACGGAATGAGTGAATGCACTGTAGGAAAGCAGGCCAGGGCTGCTTCCTCTGCCTCAATTCGATGTGTTGGGCAGGGATGGGTCACAGAGCTGCGGTCACACAGGGAACCCCACCTCCTCTGCACCCCAAGTGGCAGTCCTTGACCTCCTGCTCCAACACAAGGTAGCTGTTTCAGAATTCCATGATGCGTGGGGCAGCCATCACCCCGGTTGTGTCCTGCGGGAGCTCACAGGAAGGACAGGCAGTGCCCTGAACAGGGCCCCTGGCCCCTCCTGACGTCAGGACTGTGTCCTCAGACACCACACTGGGATAAAACCCCATGGGACAGGGCAGAGTGACCCAGGAAGATGGACAGTGGGCCCTCACTCTCACCTGGATACCTGGCAAGTAGAAGTCAGGAACCCACCCCCCAGATAACTAGTTGAGGGGAAGCCAGGATGGCTCAGTGGGTTGAGTGCTTGTCTTGCAGCCCCAAGGTCTGAGGATCGAGTCCCAGCCCCTGCAGACCCATATGCTAAACTGGGGCGAGCTTCCCATGTGGGAGGCCCTCCAGTTCAGTCCCAACCCTGCATGGCCCCACATCCACCTATGGAATGAAACTATGTTGAAATTGTCAAAACTAATGATGTACGGCTGAGGAGACTGCTCTGGGCCCCTCCCCCTTCTCTCTGTCAAACAATAAAATAAAATAAATCTTAAAAAAAAGGATAATCAGTTGGCAGTGCTAAGTGGACCCCAGGGATCTGCATTTGTTACCACCAAACACTGCACAAAATAGTATCCCCCCAAATTCATGTCCACACAGAACCTCCTCATTTGGCCTTATTTGGAAGTAGGGTCTTTGCAGATATAATTAGATAAGGACCTCGAGATGAATTCATCCTGGCTTGAGGGTGGGCCCTAAATCCAATGACTGGTGTCCTAATAAAAAGAGGGGACACGCCCAGGAGAAGGCTATGGGGAGGGGTAGGCAGAGACTGGGGTTGTGCAGCCACAAGCCCAAGGGAGCCAGGAGATACTGGAAGCTCAAAGAGGCAGGAAGTGTTCTCCCCTAGACCCCGAAACACCTCAATTCCAGGCTTCCAGCCTCCAGAACTGGGAATGAATTTCTGTGGTTTTAAGCCACCCAGTTTGTGGTCCTTTGTTATGGCAGCCCCAGGACACTAATACCTGTGCTTTATATATTTTAAAAATGTGATTTTTTTTGTGCCCCCTTCTCCCAAGAACCAGTTGGCAACCCCTGAGGGCAATTATCAGCCCTGTTGAGGCTCTAGAGCGGGGGTGGGAAACCTATGGCACACGTGCCCAAAGTGGCATGCGGAGCAATTATTTTGGCACGCGGAGCTGTGAATACCATTTAAAAAATTATTGTTTATGCTCTTATAGACATAAAAATAATCGATACCTCTATCTCACTCGATGGGTTGGCACGCGAGTCGAGCGAGTATACTCTTATTTCATAAACTTTGGCACTCAATCGCCAAAAGGTTCGCCACCCCTGCTCTAGAGTCTTAGAAACTATAGCTGGGTATTTCTTGAACAACCTGAGGGTTTTCGGAAGCAGACAACAGAGGTATGTCCAAATCTAAAACATTTAATGCTTCTGGTCGGAGCAAATGATCCGGCTAATGAGAAATGCTGTGCTCTACTGGCTGAAACAGCCTATGTGGAAAAGAATTACGTACTATGCTCATTGAACAATTCATGTTACAGGGGGAGAAATTCCAGAGTGCAGGGTAGGAAAAGAGACTCCCACCCGCCTTATTTCAACCTGTCAAGAAAACATTCGC
>PVKE010012493.1:0-32344 GCA_004027555.1 Craseonycteris thonglongyai | reverse complement strand
GGAGTTGGGTGGTAGAATAAGCATTTATTATAAGGGCACCAATGATCCAAGAAGGCAGAGGTTGGGTGGAAGAAAGGAAGGGGGTCTTTATTTCAGAGCTATATAAAATATGCAATGAGAAATAACCTTGCTGCTACCCCCAGAACTGCCCTAGACTGCACCCAGAACCCTTCCCATTTTTAACAATACTGTCATTTGGAGACGATAGCTGGCTGCAGAATGATCATCTATGCAGACCCCCGAAGCAGCAGAAAACATAGTCCAAAAAGGTCCAAGTGGAAAGGAGAAAGCCATCTCTGCCCTCCCTCTCTTCACTGTCCTCTGGAAAGCACAGGCAGCTGATACTCAGTCCTTCATATGGACTTCCAAACTCCACAGAAGCAGAGGGGCCATCTCTCATTTGATGGCCCAGCATTCCCAGTGCTGAGCATGTGCTCACTTGGCTGCCTGCCATCTGCCTATCTTCTCCAGCTATGCTTCCAGGGTTGGACACCAAGACACAGCTGTACATGGTGGGCCTAGATGGCTGCTTCCTGCTGGTCAAGAGCTCCCTGAAAAAACCTCCCCCACCAAAAAGCCTGGTCTTTCTGCCTTCCTTCTGTATTTATCTCCTCACCAGTAATTGACAGAAGGGTCTCTTCCCCTGTCAATCATAGCCCATTACTGCTAATTACCCACATCCACCAGGCTGCAGCTCTTCCATTCTTGTCCCCTGCAGTCAATTAGCGCTAATTATATCCACATCCATCAGCTCCCCCTACCTTCCCATGAAACAGATGGGAGCTGAAGTAATATCCATGGGGTACCTTGCCTCCTCCCTTATGGTTGCCCTGAGCAGCCTCCTCCTTTAGCAGCCCCTCCCTTCTTTACCCTGTTACAGTACAAGCAAAATGGATGTAAAAAGATCTACAACAGGCCACATCCTTAGGCAATTTCAGAACAGTAAAAAGAGATAATCCTGAAAAGATTAGGCTATATAAAAAGAATCAGAAATAACAACATATCCAGTCTTCCTAAAAGCTACACCATCATGAAGACTAGATAGAAGTGGAGCATTACCTCTTTGTTTGTAAGGCCAAATTATTTCTGACGTACATATGTATATATCTATCCAATTATTAATCAAATAGTACGGTTGAGCAAAAACATTTTCTGACATTCAGAATGTCAAAATTTTACTATATGCATTCAATATGAAGCTACCAAAGGGAACACAGCAAGGATGAATGGACATAGACTCAAATTTATGAGTTTATCAAAGAAAAATACAATTATAGCAGAAATATTTACGGATAAGATTTTGTGAAAAATTGTACTAAAAGGCATTTTACTGAACTCTAGGAAAAAATAAAACAACCAAGATGTCATAGTTTCAAAAAAAAATTAAGCAAATGAAAGAAAAAAGAAGAAAATAGGTAATTATCAAAGCAGGAAAAAGTAGTGATTCTTAGCTAAAAAATAAAATTCACAAGGGGAAACAGAAATGTAAACAAAGACTACTACTTGACTTTGCAGTTAACCTTTTTACATAACCATGCTAATGGAAGGAGTAATTATGGATTAAAAATTTTTAATATCACCATACATAGTTAAGGAAGCAGGAAAGGAGGATATAAAAGGTAAAATCTGCAATTACTAAAGGAGAAAATCAATAGAAAATATCCAAAATAGCAAAGCAAAATATTTCACTATTTCATTATTTAGATATATGGAGGTAAATTCTAGAAGACACAACCAAGACCCAGAAGATATTGTTGGGAAGGTGACAGGCATGACCATTTTTAATAACATTTATCATTATTTGATATTGTAAACTATGATTAAGTATTTAACAAAAAGATATTTTGGGTATAAAGCAACACCCCTACATAAAACTCACCACTGCCTGAGTAAATGTGATAATCTCATAGTATGTAAACAATTTATATATTAAAAAAAAACAAAACAAAACAAAACTCTATTTAACATCTCTTGAGAATTGTGATGACAGAATATAGCCCTGAAGGCCTTTGAATATTTTTGAAAACACAGACTAAATTAACTTCAAAAAATGCTTTCTTATATTCTCTTTAATGAGTACCTATGCTATAACTAATTCTATTATTTGATATTCCCAGATTGTCTTGATGCTGACATTTAAAAATTTTTGTATTGCAAAAAATGTAGAGATATAGATACCAAAAAGTCAGGCGTGCTGAAATCCAGATTTTCATTTTACATTGCTTCTTGGCTCCTTTAATTAAATTCCGTGAGTCAAAATGCCTTAAGGTTTATTTGTAGGTTGTCTAGATGTTGTTAGTAGCCTAGTGAAAGACTTCATATTGTTTATTGCCAGATATGTCTCCAAAATTTTCATCCCTCTGTCTCTCCATTACTCGTTTGTAGAGCAAGCTAACGAGATACTAGGAATCTGAATGAGTCAATGCAAAAGCAATTCTAAATAAGAGGAAAGAAACTTGTCATTGTCAGAGTTTTAGCAGAATACCTTAAACCACTTTCCAAACTTTTGAGGGTGTAAGATTTAAAGCGTTTTTGATTGTAGGGCTGTTTGGGGACGGGGTTTGTTTATTTATTGTTTAATGCTATAAACCAAATTCTTGTAAAGGACTTTACTGAGTCTAATTTGTTAGAGCTTAAATTTTATTTTTAAAGTAACTGAAAAAGACAAATAGTACGTAATTAAAGGAACTAAAATACTAGTCCCGGTTTTATCATTTATTCAATATAGTCAACAAATACTAAATAAACAACTTAGAGCCTTGCCTTGATTTATCATAGATGTGTTAAGTGGATGGCATACAAGATTCACTTTCTAAGAAGTAAGATCAAATTATCCACCATACCAGTTTATAGGTTTTCCACAAAATTATATGCCATTGATTAAAAATTGCTGTCAGACCTTTAAAAATTCCCTTTCAGTAAAATGACATATTGAGAGGATGATTATCACAAAGTATAGATTCTACTTCACCTCAAGCCTTGATTTTAGCTATTACACATAACCACATTAACCCTAAGAAATTCAGGGAAATAGAGCAATTAGTGTTCCTCCAGAGTTAGATCTGACCTTAGTACCCAGTCTTTTGTAAACATTTCAAACGTTAACCTCTATTACGTTATTACTCAAGGCAGAGGTGTTGATAAGTCAACAAATCCTGCATTGAAACACTTCCTTCTTTATAAAAAAAGGGTTTTGTTTGTATATCCAGCCCTGATGGGCATCTTCCTACAATAATCCCTTAAACAGTTTCTGATTTCCTTGGGGCTGTTTCATTACATACCTCTTAAGACACTTCTCTAAGCGTTTAGAATGTATTGAGTACTAAAGTAATAAAAGAAAAAATGGTAAAAACAAAACAAAACAAAACAAAAAAACCAGAAGTTTTAAAGTCAATGAAGAAAATCACCTAAATAGCTTTTTGTATCTATTAATAAAGACACAGGGAGTAAGGAAATACGCCATCTATTCATTAGTTCCTGGATATCACTGATACATTTTTAGTCTAGTTGTTAAATTTTGCTCAAAAGAGAAGCATTGTGAAAGCTATTAAGGTTTAAAAACTGACATTCATAATAAGTAGTGATGGATGAATTAAGTTGCCTAGTTATAGGGAAATGAGTTAGGGAAATGGATAGTATAACATTTATTAGTGTTATTTTACTTGAGACAGAAATTACAGTGTACAAAAATTCAGTTCAACTCTTCTGCTATAAGCTCTGCCTTCCCTATCTAAAAATAATAACATAGCCTTGCATGCACTAGGTCAATCATTAAGTTGGAAGTTCCTATTATACATATATGAGTATAGAACACTCTTCTCTCAAATTTCAATCATTCACTATCTTTTCAATATCTCTTGCATGTATATTGAATCAAAATAATCAACAATCATTTGATCCTACTAGAATTTTTATTTCTAATAGTCAAACATTCTTTTTTCTGTCTTCTCATTCTTTTCAGTTTGTTTTTAAGCACATTTCACATTTTCTTCTGTCCACTAGTCCAAACACCAACACTCAATGGCATAACTATTGAAGGCAAAACATGAATTTTATTTCTTTCCTCATTGAAACTTGCTATGCCTCATTTCTTCCCAAATTATTCCAGAGATTTAACCCAATTCTAGAAAAAAAATCCAGCAGGCTTTTATGTACAAAATGGCAAGCTGATTCTAAAAATTAATGTGGAAATGGAAAGGACCTAGAACAACCAAGATAATTACGATAATGGAGAACAAAGTTGAAAGATTAAAGCTATTGCTTTGGGATTTCAAGATTTACATGTAATGCTACTGTGTATTGAACTCAAGATCAACGAACAGGTTAATAAAACAGACGAGAATCCAGAAATAGACCCATACATATATAATCAATTTGTACAAAGGTACAATGGAAAATCAGTGTAGAAACGATGGTCTTTCCAAAGGGTTCTGAAATAAAACACCAAAACCATTATCTATTTTAAAAAAGTGAGAAACTGGGCATTATCAAAATCAAAAACTTTTCTTATGCAAAAGATATTGTTAAGGGAAGGTAAAGACAATATATGTAGCCTAGAAAAAAAAAATGCTTGTAAATCACATATCCAACAAACCATTTATATACAAAATATGTAAACAACTCTCAAAACTCAACTATGAGGAAAGACCCAATTTTGTAAGTGAGCAAAGTATTTAAACACATACTTTACCAAAGAAGATATATTGATAATAAGCACATGAAAAACATCTCAACATTGTTAGTCATTGGGGACATTAAAATTAAAATCACAATGAGATACCATTATACACACCTAATAAAATGGAGGAAAAGTTTTTAATGTTAAAAAATGACACTATCCAGTGTTTTCATGATTGTGAAGAAAATGGAAATACAAAATGGCATAGCTACTCTCGAAACGGGTTAGCAGTTTCTTACTAAGTGAAATATACACTGACCATTGAGAGCATATCTCCTAAATCTTCAGTCACTCTTCAGTCATCCACACCTGCATTTGTTGTTTTACTTAGACTACATATATTGACATTCCTAAAGGCTCAACTCTTAGAGCTCTTTTTATTTTTATACCCTATGTTCTTCCCAAGCAATCTAATCTACATCTATGACTTCAATAAAGATCTAATCGCTAATGATTCCCAATTTTATAATCTCATGTGTGATCTCTTCTACAACTTCAGATCTACATATCTGAAGGTCTCTTTGACGTACATAGTATACAATGTATTAAAATCACCCCAAACTCAACATACCCAGAGGTCTTTCCTCCAAAGCTAATCTTTTTTAAAATTTCATTGTTTATTGAACGGTACAGCCATATATCCAGTTCCTCAAGGCTAAAAAATAATAAACATTGACAACTTGTTCTTTTCAACCACCTGTTCCTCTATACACTATCAATCACCAAGTCCAGAGATATTTTTGTTTGTTTGTTTGTTTGTTTAAATAAAAAAACTCTTTTTTTTTTAATTGTTTTTGACACAGAGAGAGAGAGAGATACAGAGACAGAGAGAAATGAACTGGGGGAACTCCCCAGCTCGGCACTTGGGTCTGCACAGGCCGGGGCTGGGGTTCGATCTTCGGTCCCCGGCACTGCAAAGTGAGCACTTAACCCACTGAGCCATCCCGGCCTCCCCTGTTTTTTTTTAACAATGTATAAATTTCACCCTTTCTTTCTTTTTCAACCATATTATAAGCTACTAAGGTATTTTCCCAAGAATATAGCTAAAACCACCTAATTCATGCCATTCTCCCTTCATCCGCTCTGTGTCCCTTCCCCAGTTAATTCTCCAAACAGTATATGTGAGTTTTTTTTAATGCAAACCTGATTTTACCATTCTACTTTAACCCTCCCTCAATACATTCATATTTCTTTTAAGATAAAGTTTCAAAATCTTAATATGCTCAACTCCCTCTATAATCTCTATGTTTTGCCTCAGTTCACACCATTCTTACCCTCTATTTCTTGTTACAAACAGAATTTTTTTTCTTCCTTGCTCTACCCTTTTACAAATTATCTCCTTTTCATCATTTCAATCTCAAATCACACAGAACTTCTTTAGAGAAGGCTTCACTAACTATTCAATCTAAATTAGGTTCTCATGTTATTACTTTTCATAATTTACAGTGCTTTCCTTCACAGCAGTTTCCCAATTTGAAATAAAAGATTTACTTGTGGCTATTCTTAATGCTCCTCACCATCTCCACTTATAGAGTGCTGTTAAGTCAGCAAACATAGTTCTTCTTTTTCTTTTTCTTTATTGTTAAATTTGTTAGGAATTTTTATCCAGTCATTTTTCAAAAGGCACTTTGGTTGTTTTCATGACTTGGCCACCATGAATAGTGCTGCAATGAACAATGGAATACATAAGTTTTTTAATGAACTAAGGTTTACATACCTTTTGGGTAGATACCCAGAAGGGGGATTGCCAAGTCATATGGTAGCACCATTCCCAGTTTTCTGAGGAATCTCCATACTATCCTCCACAGTGGTTGTACCAATTTGCATTCCCACCAGCAGTATACAAGGGTTGCTTTTTCTCCACAGTCTCTCCAGCATTTGTTGTTCCATGTCTTGGTGATAATAGCCATTCCAGCATGTGTGAGATGGTATCTCATTATGGTTTTGATTAGCATTTCTCTAAAAGTTACTGAATTTGAGCATTTTTTTTTCATGCCTGTTGGCCATTTGTAGTATGTCTTTATGGGTAAAGTGTCTGTTCATTTCTTCTACCCATTTTTCAATTGGATTGTTTTTGTTGTTGTTGTTGTTGAGTTGCATAAATTCTTTATATATTTTAGATATTAGCAGCCCCTATGAGAGGCATTGTTTGCCAATATTTTCTCCCAATTGGTTGGTTGCCTCTTTGCTTTGTTGATGGTTTCCTTGGCAGTGAAGAAGCTTTATAGTTTGATAGAGGCCCATTTATTTATTATTGCTTTTACTTCCCTCCCTTGCGTTTGAGGCCAATTTCATAAAGTTCTCCCTGGTATAAGTTTAGTACCAATGTTTTCCTCTATACAGTTTATTTCTTCTGGTCTTATGTGGAAATCTTTAATCAATTTTAAGTTAATTTTGGTATATGGTGAAAGATCACAGTTCAGATTTATTCTTTTGCATGTGTAACAACATAGCTTTTCTGACCATTGTACCCATCCTATCACTTATCCAGAATCTGTTAATAAAATCTCAATAAATATTTAAAGTATCAATGCATCACTATATTATAGATATAGAAACTGCAAATTAGAGAAATAATTAAACTGGTTGCTAACCCACATTGCTATAAAGAAACAGGATTTGAATTCAAGTATGTAGAGCTCTGAAGTTTATTCACTGATTCAGCTGAACTATTCCCTTTATCATAATTGTTTCAGCTTGTCAAACAGAGAAACTTAAGGCAGTTTTACTCATCATTTTCTTTTATTGTCAACTGCTTTGATTAACAGTTTCAAGTAGCAATTGTTACAGTATTTCTGCATAGCATCATTTAGCTAAGCCAACAGTACCTGCTCCATTAATACAATAGCAAAATTCTAGATGGCCAATGAGAATGACACCCAGAATATATGATTGACATGTAAACATAACCAGTGAATCAAAAGGTATTTAAAGAGTTAAATTTATTCTCCATTTTGTCCAACAGCTGGCAAAGCTACAATTGGAAACTGTGAGGGAACTGTTTGCTACATGCAGGTGGTAGAAGAGAATTAAATTACAAACACATGAAATGTGGTTTTCAGCTGTTCCACTGTGCTAATATATTGTCCAAGAAAGAAATGGAATTTCTGTTGGCTTAAATTTCCTGAGATTCTATGTCTGAATTAAATGAGTTTAAATTAGGGGCAAAACTTCACCCACAAATATATATAAATAAATATATGTATTTATTTTTACTTTTAGGTAACAATATAAAAATATAAATATTTTTCCTTATGTCCCTACTATTTCACATCTAGACTAAGTTGGAGTTACTGAGTTATAATGCTGGCTGATTTGGCTAAAGTGAACTTCTCAGCATTAACATTTATTTTTCTGTAGTACTATGCAAGGTTCTATTACAGTTTTAAAACTTACTTTTTAAATTCTCCTCATATTTTGACAAGACTTTTATCAAACCTTTAAAAACAAAAAATGCTGAAGTGATATCATCTATCACCCATATGACAGGAGGACCTAAGTTTCCTATAAATATGGAAATTATATGTCCATAAATATGTAAAGTTGATGTTTAATGCAATAGGACTTTGTGATAAAAATGTTTGTGTCATGGGGTAGGGTTTCTTATGTGTGTCTTTTTATTTTCTGTTACTTTTCATTTCCTTTATCTTATCAGATTTTGAGCAGTGTTTGCTCAATAACTTGTTAAATGTCTGTTGCTGCCATTCCTGTTTACTCTTTCCCTGTGTGGCTGAAGAGAGAAAATCTGTTTTAGGATAAGAAGAGTCAATATAAATCAAACCGCAAGTTAATATATATGATATAATGCAATTAATGTGATATAGTATAATATAACATAGTACACATGAAATGTATGAAAACATGAAGGTATAATTTCTCTAGGTGGTATGTGGTCACAGGTCTTCCTTTAACTGTAAGAATTAAGAGAAAACAGAAAAGGCTTAATCCAAATCTATCTTAACCAAATCACACAGATTTCACAAAATTATTGGTCTTAAAACAATGTCTCAAAGAGCCACTCAAACTACCTCTTTGCTTTAAGTGTTTCATTCTCCATTATGTCAGAGGATTCTCATGGAGTTATTTTCTACCTTAAGATGACTACTACATTAAAATGATGAAATAATAGCGGCTCTTCTCAGATCATGACTTACTGTTGCTGGGCCCTATCTTTCTTGCTTGCTTTAAAGCTCGAATCCAAATAGTTGTATGAGGTATTAGCCAGATTCTTCAAATAATGTGTATACTTTGTTACCAAGACTCATCCAACCATGGTGATGACCCTCTCATGTCACTAAAATCAGGAATTAATTCTATTAAACACCCAAGATTGTTATATCAGAAACAAGGATTTCCCCCTCCAATAGCCTTGACCATGTCTAGTAGTTGATGTTTTCTTTAATAGATTACCTACCATTAGTTTTTCCCTTTCTTCTAACAAATTCCTTTCACTCTACAAATACTTTCAGAACATCTACTTGGTCCCAAGCAGAGACAGGCATGTCTCTAACCCTCCAACTTTCTCTCCCTTTTGCCAAGAATAGACAACCAACATAAACATCAACACAAGACAATTACACATTTTATTTTGTGGTCTCTCACATCATTCACAACTTTCATGAATACTTCCCCAGATATGTACTTCCTCAAAACAATACTTCAATAACTGGATTTATAAATGTGGGGTTTTTTTAAGGAATAATAACTTTTACAGGTACATGACACTAATGGTTTCTTTTTTTAATACCTCCTGGCATGCCACAAAATAAAGAAAAATAGTAATTATCAGTTAGCCATTAGTATGATTCAGAGATGAATTCCTATTTTCTGGTTAGAAAATAATGAAGTTTATGATGGCTGAGGGACATTGTAGTTAAATATTAGTATTTTTTGTTTGTTTCCCCATTAATTCATATAGTTTTGTAACAGATGATTTAAAGGACTTAATCTAGCAGGTTTCGCTCCATACCAAAAAACTGTAGAAAAGAGTTTTGTGAAAGAATCATGTAATAATATAGTTCTCAACCCTTATGAGATCATCAGAATCACTTGGAGAGCAAACAAAGCATGATAGAACAAATCTTACCTAAGTCCGTCATTGGCACTGGTATTTTTTTAAGCACTCCAAGTTATTCTAATGTGCAGTCACAATTAAGTTATAACCCACAATTCCAACATATCGTTTTCTATGTATTTGTGCACTCTCTGCCAGAGTCTCCTTCCCAACATTTTATTTACTATCCTTCACCCAGAGTTTCATGCAGATATTTTTATTAATAGAATACAAGGGCTGTCCAGAAAGTGTCCAGCTATGCAATATGAAAAAAAAAAAAAAAAGAAGAAAGAAAGAAAAGAAAGTCACTTATGGCTGGATTTTTTTTCCAGACAGCCCTTGTGTACATTATTTGATTATTTCTATTTGCTTTTTTACAAGACACTTACAGAGACTCTTCATTTCTATAGACTGTCAGATAACTGATTTTTCAGTTGTTCTCATACTAATGTCCAAACTGCCTAAAAAGTTCTGCCTAGATCATTTCTGACTTTTGCAACAAAGCATTTCATTGCTGCCTTAACATAGAAAATGTTATCCCAGAGCCTATTTGACAAGCACTGCAGGTTTCATTTTGATGATTCTAGCAATCTGACGGAAAGCATTTCCACTGATTCAACAACACCCTTGCTTGCAGATTTTCCATCACGCCCAACAAAGGGCAACACAATTTCTGTCAGGCAGAAATCTAAGCATTCTAGTTGTATCAGAATATACAGATGGGGAAAGTATATTTTTCTAAAGAAAATCATTGTAAGGAATTTGTTTTTCAGGCACACATACAAAAGTAAATTTACTTATGTACTTTCTATGTGTGGAATAAATGCATGGAACTCTCACTTTTAGTAAGTAAATAAAAATCTTTTAATGTCTACCTAAGTTTCATACTATGATCAGTAGAGAAAGTACAGGTGAAAAAGAAAAAGAAGAAGAGTATAACAGAAAAAGAGTAAGAAAAGGAAAATAAAGAAGACATAAGAAAAGGAAGGTATCTCAAGAGATTAAAGGAGAGGGTGACACTTGCATCAAGAGGAGACTAGAGCCCCTCATATCATCAGGTGGTGCAGGCTAGGCCCTCCCTAGGGTCTCCAGACAGTGGAGACTGCAGATAAACCCCTGGTTTACTCACTAATCACCTGTGTCTGTGTATAGGATTGCATACCTCAAACAAGAAAAATCATTTTTAAATATTTGTACAAAGGTACCTGTGGGTTTATAAGAGTCTAGAGGAAGGCACTAGAAAAAAAGACAAATGAAGAACAAAGCATATGCCAGAGTGGGGATAGGGAGGGGGCAAGAAGAGACTAAAAAAGAAGGAAAAGTCAGGCAACAAAAAGAACAGAGACAGATAAAATAATGCCACTGTATCTTTTCGATGGTTTTCCTTCCACCTGGAATGACCTTGGATCCCTCATTCAACTTGTGAACACTCTCATTAAGTATTAACTTAAAATCCATTTCTAATGAAAAAACATTTGTAAATCTCCAGACAGAACTGGTATCTCCTATGCCTACACATACACATATACATACACATATTATACTAATTTGTCATATCCCATATATTTGTCACATTCCCCCATATATATGAGTTAATGGTAGAAACAAAGCTTTGTTTGTAATCGCAGTGTTTGATATATTTATGAGGGCAGGCTGATAAATTTTGCCTCCACTGTAATATTTTTTGTTACGTTACAGATATCTGGAAATAACCAATTCTGTGCAGTCACATAGAATCTCCCCTCCATCACCCTGCACACACAGATGCTCACATTTCCCACCCAGTGCACATCGAAAAAGAAGAGTGTTCAGATTAAAAAAAAAAAAAAAGTCAAAATGGCCTTCACAGCCTAGGTCTGAGTTTTGAATTTGGGGGGCTGAGGTAATCCTTTATGGCAGTATTCCAAGGACGGCTTTTTGTTCTCAGGTTCATAATGATGGACCCAAATTTCATCACCTGTGATGATCTTTAAGAAGTCCTGTCTTTTTCAAAATGCTCTGGGATATCCAGAGAAATACAAACTCTTTCAGCTTTCATTTCATCAGACAGTACGGGAGGTACCCAACTGGCACAAACTTTGCAGAAGCCAAGAACAGTAATAATGTATCTCACTCTCTTGGAAGTTTCAAATTTGCCAGCAATTTCTTTTTGTTTGATGTGACGATTTCCGTGGGTCAGTTCTTCAAAGCAATCTTGATGAAGCTAATCACTTGCAGTCAGAAGCCTTCCACTTTGTGGTTTGTTACTAAAATCTGCTTGCCCCGCTTCTCCATTTTAGAACTGCCTTACCCAGCATCTTACTGTACTCACATCAACACGCTGATCACCATAACCAGCTTGCATTTATCTGTGAATTTCAATTGGAGGAAATTTTTCCACTGTTAACAATTCAATAACAGCACTGTTTGAAGTGAATGCCTATACACTCTTCCATTTTAATATGCACTTGGTAAAAACTGCAAGCAGGGAAGCCGGGATGGCTAAGTGGGTTAAGCGCTCACTTTGCAGCCCTGGGGACCAAGGATCAAATCCCGGCCCCAGCCCGTGTGGACCCATATGCTGAACTGGGGAGTGCCCCCAGTTCAGTTCTCACCAGGGTGAGACCCCAGCCCAGTTTCCTCCCTGTGCAGCCCCACTCCCACCTATGGAAGGAAACTATGTGGAAAAACTAATGATGTGCAACTATTTAGACTGTTCTGGGCCCTCCCCCTTCTCTCTGTCTCTGTCTCTGTATCTCTCTCTCTGTCAAAAACAATAAAAATAAATCTTTAAAAAGAAAAAAAACTGCAAGCATCTAAGTGTGCAAGATCAAGAATGATGGAGAGGAGATACCATGTGACTACATAGAACTGGTTATATCCAGGTATGTCTAATGTAACAAAAATATTATAGTGAAGGCAAAATTTATCAACCTCGACCTCCTAAGTGCTTAATACTTGCTTGATTGATAATTGAACATGTGGAAGTTATTTGTACACACTATGTCGTAAGCTATAATGCATTGGGCATAGAAAAAGTAGCCTGGGTTTTGACAGGTTTAGATTGATTAACTATACCAATCTCAAGATGTGGCATTGAGAATTATAGTTAATCAATAAATCCTAGGTTTTCATAGTGCTAAAATGGGGCTAGTTACTACTTAACTCCTAGAGTTATCAAAAATTATGTTAAATATATTTTAAATAACATCCTCACACAGAGCAGCTCTATAATAAATATTGTTTCCACTACCAATAATAATCTTGCAATTAATCCATAGATCAAGTCAAAAGCAGAGTAATGGCCTCAAGTGGCTCAGGGTGAAAAAGAGTAAGGAATCTCTTGGGACAATAAAAAATGTTCTAAAACTGGATGTGGTTATATTTGTACAATTCTGTTTACTGAAATATAGTGAATTTTATATTTAAAATGGGTAAATTTTGTAGTTTGTAAACTATACCTCAATAAATCTGTTTTACTTTTAGTGCTCCAAGATGGGGGTGTAATTAAATGAAACAAGGTTCGCCATGAAATTTGATTAAACTAGGTGAAGTGTAAATGGAGTTTATTAACCTATTGCTTTTAATTTTGTACATATTTTGAGAATTTCTACAATAAAAGTTTATAATTTTAGCATTATTAAATTTATCTAGTTATTTAAACTAAAAGTAAAGTCTCATTTCTTAACAAATATAATACTGGTAAGAAATAAGAATGAAGGACTAATGGAAGGTATAGACCAAAGACTGTCCAACTGAGAAGCTTTGTTTAGTTGGAGGTCATATTTATATTGTTGCAATTGTTCCTTATGTTACTATAGATATCATTACACTCTTGCTACATTGTAACTAGAAAATTCCCTTTTTTAGTGAAAATTTAACATAAATTTAAAGCTAACAGAGGACATTGAAAACATAAACCATCAAGAACCAGAACATTTATACTCAATGTATTCAAAACAAACTTCTGCCCACCCTACTCACACCAGTTTTCTATCAAAATGTAATCCTTTATTCAAAAAAGAATTAACACCTATTCTCCTCAAACTATTCCAAAAAAGCCAAGAAAACAGTCTCCAAAATTTATTTTATGAAGCCACCATTACCTCAATTCCAAAACCAGACAAAGATACTACAGAAAAAGAAAACTACAGGCCAATATCCCTAATGAACATAGATGTAATAATTCTCAACAATATAGCAAATCAAATTCAGCAATACATTAAAAAATAAAGTAGGATTCATTCCTGCAAGATTAGCTCAGTGTATGTAAATCAATTAATGAGACTGATTTACATTAATTGATTTCATGATCATATTAATAGACACAGAAAAAAGCATTTGAAAAAATCCAGCAGTTATACACAATAAAAACTTACAGCAAAGTGGGAATAGTAGGAACATATTTCAATATAATAAAGGCTATATGTGGTAAACCCACAGATAAGATCGTACTCAACAGGAAAAAGCTAAAAGCCATTCATTCCCCTTAAGATCAGGAACAAGACAAGAATGCCCATTGTCACCATTCTTATTCAAGTACTAAAAGTCCTAACCATAGCAATAAAAGGCATTCATATAGGAAAGAAAGTAGTAAAACTATCATTATTTGTAAATGACATGATACTATATAAAAAGAACCCCAAAGATTACACTCCAAAATTACTGGAACTGATTACTAAATTTAGTAAAGTAGTATGACATAAAATTAATATCCAGAAATCAGTTGCATTTTTATACACCAATAACAAACTAGTTGAAAGGGAAATAATGAAAACAATCTCATTTACAATTGCACCAAAAAATAAAATAAAATAGGAGAAGCCAGGATGGCTCAGCAGGTTAAGTGCTCACTTGCTTTGCAGCCCCATAGACTGAGGATTGAATCCCGGTCCAAGCCTGTGTGGACCCATATGCTGAACTGGGGTGTGCTTCCCAGGTGGGAGGCCCCCAGTTGGGTTCTCACACCCTGATTTGACCCCTGGCTCTAGGGGGCATGCTTCCCACGTGGGAGGCCCCAACCCAGTTCCCACCCTGTGTGAACCCCACCCACCTTTGTGGAACAAAACCATGTCAAAAACTGATGATGTACAACTATGGAGACTGCACTGGCCTTCCTCTGTCTCTCTGTCTCTGTCTCTCTCTGTCTGTCACAAACAATAAAATAAATCTTAGAAAAATAAAATAGTAAAATAAAATATGGGAAGCCGGGATGGCTCAGCAGGTTAAGCACTCACTTTGTAGCCCTGGGGAACAAGGATCGAATCCCAGTCCCAGCCCATGCAGACCCACATGCTGAACTGGGGTGTGCTTCCCATGTGGGAGGCCCCCAGTTTGGTTCTCACTCCCCAGTTGAGCCCCTGGTTTGAGGGGGTATGCCTCCCATGCAGGAGGCCCCCAGTCCAGTTCCTGCCCTGCACAGCTCCTGCCCTCTTGAATGGAATGAAACCATGTTGAAAAACTGATGACAGATGTACAACTATGGAGACTGCTTGGGGCCCTCCCCCTTCCCTCTGTCTTTCTCTGTCTCTGTCAAAAACAATAAAGTAAATCTCTAAAAAATACATACATACATACATACATACATACATACATACCTAGGAATAAATTTATCCAAGAAAATAAAAGACCTGTACTCAGAAAATTGTAAGATACTGAAGATATTAAAGAAGATACAAATAAATGAAAACACATATCATGCTCATGAATAGGAAGAATTAATATAGTTAAAATATCCATACCACCCACAGAAATCTATAGATTCAATGTAATTCTGATCAAAATACCAATGGTATTTTTCACAGAAGTAGAACAAATAATCCTTTTATGGAACCATAATTTATATGGAACCATAAAAGATCTAGAACATCCACAGCAACCCTAAGAAAGAACAACAAAGTTGAAGGAATCATGCTACCAGGTATCCTTATACTACAAGGCAACCTTTATCAAAACAGCATGGTATTGGTATTAAAACAAACATGTAGATCAATAGCATAAAATAGAGATCCCAGAGATAAATCCATGTTTTCATGGCCAATTAATCTATATCAAAGGAAGCAAGAATTTACACTGGGGGAAAAGAGTCTAGTCAATAAATAGTACTGAGAAAACTGGATAGATACATGTGAAAAAAATAAAATTGGACTACCTTCTTATACTATACTTGTATAAAAAATAAACTCAAAATGGATTAAAGACTTAAATATAAGACCTGAAACCATAAAATTCCTAGAAGAAAAATAAGAAAGTAACATCTCAGACATTACCCTTAGTAATATTTTCAATGATATATCTCCTTAGGCAAAGGAAACAGTGGAAAAATAAAACAAATGGGACTACATCAGACTACAAAATTTTTTTACAGCAAAAAGAACCCATCAACAAAACAAAAAGACATCCTACAGAAAGGGAGAAGATATTGGCCCATGAGGCACCTGATAAAGGGTTAATACCCAAACTTTATATGAAGTTCATACAACTCATTGCACACACACACACACAACTCACAACACACACACACACACACACACACACACACACACACATATTCAATTAAAAAGTGTGCAGATTGGGGAAGCCGGATTGCTCAGTGGGTTAAGCGCTCACTTTGCAGCGCTGGGGATCGAGGATCAAATCCCAGCCCCGGCCCGTGCGGAACCATATGCTGAACTGGGAGCTCCCCCAGTTCAGTTCTCTCTCTGTCTCTGTCTCTGTATCTCTCTCTCTCTACCCGTAAAAAAAAATATATATATATATATACATATACATATGTAAAGATTTATCTTATAAAAAATGGGCAGAAGACCAAATAGATATTTCTCCAAAGAGGACATACAGATGGGCAATAGACACATGAAAAATCCTCAATGTCACTAACCATCAGAGAAATGCAAATCAAAACCAAAATGAAATACCACCTCGTTCCTATCAGAATAGCTGTTATCAATAAATCAACCAACAAGTGTTGGTGAGGATGTGGAGAAGAGGGAACCCTTCTGTACTGTTGGTGGGATGGCAAATTGGCCAAGCCACCATGGAAAACAGCGGAAGTTTCCTCAAAAAATTAAAAATGGAACTACCCTATGATCCAGCAATTCCATTCCTGGGTATTTATCCAAAGAAATCCAAAACACTAATTTGAAAACAAACAACAAAAAAATGTATATATACGTGTGTGTGTGTATGTGTGTGTGTATACACACACACACACATATACATATATACATATACACACACACACGCATATATATATACTCCTATGTTCAGCATTATTGCAGCATTATTCACAATAGCTAAGATATGGAAATAACCTAAATGCCCATCAACAGATGATTAGATAAAGAATCTGTGGTATAGTCACACAATGGAGTATTATTCGATCACAAAAAGAGTGAAATCTTACCATTTGCAACAACATGAATGGAACTAGAAGTTATCATGCTAAGTAAAATAAATCAGGCTCAAAAAGATAAATACCATATGGTTTCACTTATATGTGGGATCTAAAAAACGGAATAAACGAACAATCAAAACAGAGATAGACTCCAACTGATGGAATCAGATGGGAGGGAGGATGTGGAGATGGAGGGAAATGATAAAGAGATTGGGAAATGCAAATTGGTAGACACATAGTGGTTATGGGTACAGTAAGTGAAGTATACGTAATAATGTTGAAAAAACTATGCATGGTATCAGGTGGACACTAGACCCATCAGAGGAAGCACTTCATAAATTATAAAGATGCTTACCCCTTGTGTTGTACACCTAAAAATAATATAAATTAACATTGCATGTCAACTATTATTTAAAAATATATAGTCATGAGATGTAGAGTACAGACCAGGGAATATAGTCAATGGTATTATAATAGTTGTGTAAGGTATCAAAGAAGAAATTGATATGTTGGGGTTATCACTATATAAGGGCTATAAATGTCTAAGCATTATGTTCTCTTATCATGTGAAACTAATTTAAAATATAAGAAATATGTTAATTGCATATTTTATTCATAAGAATATTAAAAAGAAATACCAGTGTAAACAAAATTTTCTCTAGATAGTAAAGCTACGATAAATATTGTATTGCATCCCATATTCCCATCCAAAGGGAATTTTTTTCATTATATTTTTATTTTATACTAGAAAACAATTTATAATTTTAATTACTTATGAACTATGGATGTAGTTGGAAATATAATGCATAGCTACAACATTTCCATGACTGTTCTAATTTCTAAGGCAATGCTACTGTGAGAGTTTCAAATAAGAATCTGTATATGTCAGTTTTCTTATTAGTTTTACACTTTCTTTACAACTAGAAAGAAGACAAAGAGACTTTGAAAAGATAACCTGTTGACAATATAGTTTAACTTTCAGACCTACAGCTACTTTATTAATAGTTTTCCACTGAAAATGTTATTGCTTATTAACTGAATCAACTGAAATGAGATATTACTTACCTTAGGTGATTCATAGTTTTAAATGCTTAAGACTACCAAGTTGTTGCCATATTTCTCCCACTTCAGTATCAGCAACAGTCATCATTTATTAGTCATTATGTTGTTAATAATGGAAAATAGTAGAAAACAGCAGTTGCTCTGTTGGATAGTATGCACTTTAAACCCTTAGGACTGTCCAATAAAGTCAAAATTATTTTGTTGAGACGAAACAGAAAAAATAATAGTGTGAAGCTGTCAACAGTAGAAAAAACAGAGGTGTCATTTCTCAGTAATTTAGGAGACTGAAACATATTTTTTCTCAGGAAACCTGTGTGTCTGTGTGTGTAAAATTGAGAGAGAAAAGAGAAAAGAGAGAGAGAGAGAGAGAGAGATAATTAATAGACAAAAAAAAATTACTTAAAAATAAAAGGGAAAAAAATATACATTTTATATAAGCATTATTATTCATCTTAATCATTCCATACCACAGTATTAAAGTAAAAATTTTTATCAAAAAACATTTACTTTATGAGTAAACTGTATTTTACTTAGTTTTTGTCACTTTATGAAGTTTAAAAAAACTACCGGTAATTGCAAATAAATTCATATCCCTTAGCAGATTTCTGATGAGAAAACAGACATGCCATTTTCTTAAGGTTTCCTTCCTCATTATCAATAATTTTCCCTTAAATTTCCATTGAAGGAATATTAAAAGATTCTTCTCTGAACTATAAAAATTTAGACTCCTAGTAAATTCCTCCAAGAACTGATTAAAGTCAGTGTCACAGATGATTGGGTTTGTAGGTCCTTACTTTGACTTTTAAGTTATCAGTGGATCATTAAAGGCTACACATGCCATTCTTTTAAATGAGGTTAATCTAGCTGAAATTTAGGTCATTAAGTAGTAAGTCCAACTGGGACAAGTTTAGGTTGTGTTTACACCAAGAAAATTGTTTCCAAACTTTCTGATACAATTATTTCTTAAAGCTAAAAAATAAAAGTGCTACAGTTTTAGATAATGTATGATCTTAAAATATGATGTATGTGGCAAATTTGGAAGTGGATAATGGAAACAGTAACCATTCAAAGGTTGAAAAAAGTAAAGCCTTTGAGACAAGCACAATACTCATATATTCCTTCTTGTAAATCCTCTCGATGTTATTCTGCTGTCCAAAATTCTATTCAGCGGTTTTAAGAAAATGCTTGAGTGAGTTGAGCCAGATAAGGTGATTTCTTCCACCACTTACCGGTAACTATCATTAAATTAAGGAAAGAAATGTAAAAAGTATTTTTATCTGTTATCTACTATCTGTAAGACATACACACACAGAGTGAGGATGTATCTTAAACAACCACAGTGTTTTCAGAATTCCAGGACTACTAGAGGCAAATGAAATCAGGATAAGGGATTGATAGATGGATAAATCAGCCCAATATTCAACACAAAAAAAGGAGACTCACCTAAAAAATAATGGTTAGATTTCACCAATGCAGCTCCTAGGTAATCACAGCATCAGAGGCATAAATTTACAAATTATTTATGAGTGACTTTACCAAGAGGGTAGAGTAGGAAATTTCAGTACCCTTTCCAACACAAAGATCAACAATTAGATAACTATCAATGAACAAAAACAGCTCTGGGAGAATTCTGGAGTCCATTCAAGAAACTGCAACAAAAGGTAACTTGAGAAGAACCACATCAAAAGGGAAAGACAAAGAGCTTCATTTTACCTATATCAACCCAACCACCAAACCAGCATTGCTCCTTTGCCAAGGGAGAAGTCCCTGCTAGGAAGATGATG
Source organism: Craseonycteris thonglongyai (assembly GCA_004027555.1). Lineage (NCBI taxonomy): Eukaryota > Metazoa > Chordata > Mammalia > Chiroptera > Craseonycteridae > Craseonycteris > Craseonycteris thonglongyai. The sequence goes on along the minus strand of PVKE010012493.1, from coordinate 12,392 downwards.
GAGACAGAAAAAATCAGGGGTTCGGGGTAAGAAAGTTGATGAACAGGTAGAACATAGAGAATTTTATGACAGTGATAATATTCTATATGCTACCATACTGATGGATATATGTCATTATACATAATGATGCCAACTTTCCAGCCAATGGTCTATAATATTCATGGAGTATGGCTAACCAGGGGAGTTTAGTCAAGCCTTGGTATCCAAAGTCTTCATTGTGGCTTAGGCACATAGACACAACTGACCATCTACATGACTGACCTTTAGTTTCTCACCCCTCTGGAGGTTCAGCTGATATTGGGTGGCCCATATCATAAACCGTATTGTTAGATTATGCAGTGCTACCAAGGCCCCCCAGGTAAACAGTCACTCTTCTCACCTAGGTCAATCCCAGGGCCTAGTACTCATCTTTCAGGAGCCAAAAACAAAGGCCAAATCTCTCTGTTGGTTAGGTTAATTCTTTACTGCATAACACTTTTCAAGTGATAGAGTCTAAGAATTACTAATGGTGCTAACTGAAAACTCCCAAAAAGACCACCACAAAACAAAACAAAACAAAAGCAAAAAAATTTTAGACCTACTGTAATAAAGGAAAACATCACCTTCAATAGTCATAGCAGTGTCTCAAAATGTAAAAAAACAGGGAAAACACTATTAGAGAGAGTTTGGGGGTCTAAAATGAAGTGGTTTTTAAGGCTTGTCTTTTAAGGTAGAAAATTAATGGGATTGAGCAAAATTCATAATGAAGTAGCTTAAGATTGGTGCACACATGAGGAGTACATTATGTTCTTTCTTCATATGAAGATGACACACCTCTTCATAAGTGAATGGTTTTTGATACATTCACTACAAGCTCTGCCCACAGGCTGCATGGCACCCAGGATGGTTTAGAATGCAGCCCATCAGAAATTCATAAACTTTCTTAAAACATGAGATTTTTTGCAACTTTTTTTAGTTCATTAGTTATCATTAGTGTTAGTCTATTTTATTATGTGTGGCCCAAGACAGTTCTTCTTCCAATGTGATATGTAATTCGGGGAAACCAAAAGGTTGGGCACCCCTGATTTACTATATACTCAAGGAAGAAATCTCCTCCTAGGCAAGAATTCCCTGAAACAAATATTTAGTCACATTAAAACAAGTTATCTAAGTTCTCACTTCCAACTGTTCAGTAATGTAAATGCAAGTGTTCTCAATTTTCAAGGTTAAGAACAGCATTTCAGAACTCATTTGGAAGTCTTACAAAAACAGAAACACAGTACTACAAAAGACCATGTTGGACTGAAGGATTCTATGAAGTATGTGAGTCCTCAGAGCTAATTGAGATGTTTATCCTAAAAGAGTTTAGTTCATCCATTAAAGAACAAACAATTAAGAACATATCCTTCTACGACACAGTCTCTCTATCTTTAAATAGAAGTAGTAATACCTACATTGAGTTATTGTGCAAGATCAAATAGCTATTAAATGATAAGGCTGAAAAGAAAACCAGACTGTTGGAATCTCAAGCCTTCCACCATACCACCCTGTGTTAAATATTCTCATTTTTATGCTGAAATATAATACATGTGTGTAAAAGGACTTTCTAGAACTTGACACATAATACGAGGGTTGGTCAAAAAATTTGTGGAAAGAAGGGTTATCGAAGAGGTGGGAGTACTAATGCACACAGCTTGATTGTGTGACTTATTATTAGTTTATGTCCCAAATTTCAGCCTACTTGCATTCATGTTCTTTCAGATATCACCAAAGAAGCACATCAAACATGAAGAAAACCCCAACTACAAATAAAATCAAATTTTGCACCATCATCAAGTTCCTCACAAAGCAAGGGAACTATCTCACACCATTTTGGAAAAGATTTAAACAGTTTATCGGGACTGCTGCCCTGGGAAATTAATGGTTTACAAGTGGCATAGCCTTTCCAAGCAAGGCAGAGAGTTGATTGAAGACAACCTCAGACCAGGACATCCTACTGAGGCCACTTCTTCAGACGTCCAAAAAAGTTGAAATGCATAGTGGAAGATGCCAGGTTGAACAAAAAGCAGCTTGCAGATATGGTTGGAGTATCACCTACAACCGTTTTGAATATTTTCCATCAGCATCTAAGGACATCAAAAGTAAGTGCAAGATGGATACTGAGAATTCTCACACTGCTTCAAAAACAACAGTTTGGGGGAAGCTGGGATGGCTCAGTGGGTTAAGCGCTCACTTTGCAGCGCCGGGGACCGAGGATCGAATACCGGCCCCGGCCCACGGAACCATATGCTGAACTGGGAGCTCTCCCAGTTCAGTTCTCTCTCTGTATCTCTCTCTCTCTCTCTCTCTCTCTCTCTCTCTCTCTCTCTCTCTCTCTCTCTCTCTCTCTCTGTCAAAAATAAAAAATATATATATTTAAAAAAACAAACAAAAAAACAACAGTTTGTCGAGTTCACAACAGTTTTTGGATCTCTGCAGAGAAAACAATGATGAAGTTTTAAACCAGAGTGTCATTGAAGATTAAACTTGGGTTCATCATTCTAAGCCTGATTCAAAGCAGGAGTCCATGCAATGGAATGAAAAGGGCACGCCACCTCCTAAGAAGTTCAAGGTGTCGAAATTAGCTAGAAAAGTCATGCCTACTGTTTTCTGGGATAGAAGAGGTATCCTGATCATTGATTATAAGAATAAGAATGTCACAATAACAAGAGAGTACTATTATTCCAGTCTGCTGAAACAGTTGAAAGAATCTGTGAAGGAGAAAAATATAAGAAAATGCACCAAAAATGTGCTGCTTTTGCATGACAATACACCCATATACAAGAGCAATGCTACATTGGCTACTCTTCATGACTGTGGCTTCCAAACATTAAACCACCCTCCTTACAGTACAGATCTGGCTCCATCTGATTATTATTTATTCCCAAATATAAAAAAAAAAAAGCTTCGAGGAAAGAAATTTACAGATGAGGAGGAGGTTAACATAGCAATTTCAGTATATTTTGATGGCAAAAACAAAAATATATAAGTATATAAATAAATCTATTGAAAGATCTGTAAAGTGTGTTAGGGTTAAGAGTAAATATATTGAAAAGGAAAAATAATAGGTTATTTTTACCCTTCTTCCCCTTTCATTTTGCAAATTTATTGACTACCCCTCTTAGGTTTCAGTATATATTAATATCCTTCCTTAACTTGTGAAGAATATTGCTCTCCATTAAAGTTTGAAGACAAGGAGAAAGGGGGTTAAATAACAGTAGACATTAAAGTCTTACATATCAAAAACCTCCTGAACTTCTGGAACACAATTCCTTCCCTAGTCCTTATAAATGAAACAATATGCAACCAGTTGTCTGGACTGAGGTAGGATTAAAGAGGTGAAATAGGAAGGTAAGGGATAAGTATACAACTTGGTCTTTGGAATCTAGGGTTGGAAATAAAATTTATGAACTTTTGTACTTATCTTTAATGTTAAAATATGCGGATAAACTGTGAATAGATTTTTTTTGTACTTGAAATAGTTGACTCTTGTTCCCTTTCCAACCACAGTCCCAAAAGTATTTTCTGTTGCCTATAAATGAGTTAAGTGTTCTTTTTCAATTAATTTGCAAGTCAACCTCAAGGGTCCACTTAAAAATTACAATGAGAACATTTGTCCTTGGACCTGAATACTGGGTGACAGAGAGAGAACACAGAAGGAGGATATAAAGTGAAACTGAAAACAAGCTAGATAGCTAATACTGAAAGGATGGATACTGACATTTTCATTCATTTCAATGGTTACAGCCCAATGTCTTCGCAATTTCATGTTTTACATTGTAAAAGTTCGAAAAGGTTGTTGTAAATAGGCTTAGTCAGATTGCCCATTAAACATGCATTTCTCTAAACAAACTTTTCTACTAAACTCATGTTTTTGCAGCCATATCACAGTTTTTCCAACTCACTGCCTAAATTGAGAAGGTTGGAGGATTTTCTTTTCCTGGAGAATTTTAAAAGCATCATTCTCAATAAGTTTGTTCTGGCCTTTACATATCTCCTATTCTTTCAAATGTTGATTGGTCTTTTGAAATGGCCATCACCTATATGGAAATGTCAAGTTCTGGCTGACGTTCCCTGATGCAAGGAATAGTTAAAAATTTAGATGAAGTCAGTTAAGATTGCAGTCAACTGCAGTCATTAGAAACCTTACCACAGTGTGGTTCATATGTAACAAAAGGCATGGTGAGCAATCCAGGACCCACAGGATCAATAGAAGAGTTATCCAGGAACCAGTTTCCTTCTACCTTACTGTTGTGTCATCTTGAGGGTGTGGATTTCACTCTTGACACATTACATCTTCATTCCAAACAGGAAGAAGCAAAGGATGGAGGGCAAAATGTACAGGCCAGCCAAGTTTGGTCTATTTCTAAATGTTCACCAAAGTCCCTTTCTACAATTTTTCCTGGTACTCACAGTTCCTAAACATTGTGCCAAACTAAGTGCCATAGAAAATTCACATAGGCATCTTAATTATTGATGGAAAGTAATACCTATCAGACAGTGAGTGAACTTGAGCAAATTCAGTTTCAACATGTAATCTTGCTATATTGTAATGACATATATTTAAAAATCCAGAAATCTGACAATGCTATTGTAAAAAAAAAAAGCAAATACCATTTGAAGATCAATGTGGAACATAAAATGAGGGTAACAGGGTCCAATCTGATTCTAAGATTGGAAAGTTGTACAATTCAAGGCACAAACCTTCCATTAATACATAATTTAGGTTGGTCAACATGAAATAAAAATAGGAGTTTTTTTCTCTTTTTAAATTAATATGTATTATTTTTTCAAATGGTTACTATCTTGCTAGAACATAGATATTTATTATTTGGAGAGAACCATTTAACAGAAGTTTTATGTAGTTCTTTTGACTTAAGGGCACTGTGAAAAAATTTCTAAGGTACTAAGAGTTCAATAACTAAGAACACTTGGTAACCTCTGCCTTAGACTATTAGCCATCACAGCTACAAAGAGATGTGGAAAGATTTGAACTTCTGTTAGACACCCAGGGTTCTTCTAACAAAGAAAAAGAGCGATTAAATATTAAGCAGGCAGCATTCAGTTTCTGCCTCATGAACAGATTAAGAATTTAATGCTGTGCTTACTTTTTTTTTCTGAAATTTATTTTATTGATTGAGAGAAGGTGAGAGAGAAAGAGGAAGGACCCGAGAAGTGTCCATAGTTGTATATCATTAGTTGTTTGCTATAGTTTTATTCCACACAAGTAATTCAGATGTGGGGCCACACAGAGCAGAACTGAACCAAGAATCTTTGCTGCCATCCTGGTAGTTACCAGTTGAGCCACAGTTCAGCATGTCTGCACAGGTGGGGGCCAGGTTTCAATCCCCAGACCTCGCAGTTGCAAGGCAAGCGCTCAACCTGTTGAGCTATCCCAACAACCCTACTTCTTTTTGATACATTTTATTTTCAAGTCCATGCAAAGCACAATTTAATCATTGGAAAAAATATGGTAGCTTACCAGTGAATGTTCATGCTCACTAACTATATACTTGGAGAGCATCTATGTGAATTTTCTAAAACTCATATCACCTAATCAGTTCACACATTATAAATTTTAAATTATATTAAGTATGTTAATTGCCATTGTCAGTTACAAAAGATGTTATCAACTGGGGTTAAGTTCGGTATCTCATGGAGTTTATTTACCAAAATTATATTCCAATAATTAAAAGAGTTAATTCATCTTTCTAAACTCAACAGTGAAAGTAATTTAGAAATCAGAAGTTTAAGATTCAATATCTGGTAATAAAAAAGCTTTAAGCATTTACTAAAAGAGCTTCAAATTGGTATTCTATATGTTAGACATATTCTAAATTGATAACCTGGGACTATATTGAATGAAGAGAAGCAATAATTATCAAAGCACAGTGTTATTTAAGTCTCTGTTTTACCACATTGTATATATTGTATGATGACAATTACAATGCAAATACATGAGAGATAAGTAAATTGTACTTAAGGAACTGAAATACCCATCTTCAATTTTACTTAAGCAAGTTGATATTCATTTATATTATAGAACATTGGTATAATGTGTTTCCTTATAATCACACCCAGAATCACTTAAACTGTAAAATACACAGTGGCTATCTCAGCCAGAAGATTAGAAACACAAAATATAAAGCATAACTGATACATATTTTTTAAAAGATACAATACCTTTGTTAAATTTGAGACAGATTTTATTTCAAGCCCATACTGTCACCTAAATCCATAGAAACTGATTGAAGCACAGTACATATGATATGAATTGAAGTAACCCCTACATACACACCACAAAAGAAAGCTAAAAACATACACTCAAATAGGAAAACCTACATGTGTATCTGTAAGCCTCTTATTGTCCATATAGTTTGATATTTGCTATAACGTGGATTATACTAATAACCTAAAACCTCTTAATATCCAGCTCTGGCATTAAGCCAATTTTATTGTGATTTAAGGCCCAAAATAAATATTATATGCTACCTAGACATAATAATGTGGGAGAATCTTAGATGGCCTTACCAGAGTTCTCTTCTCCACTCTGCTCTCAGGTATCAGGCCCCTAACCAAATAATTCCCATCATGGGAACCAGACACAGTAGCTGCTTATCCCTGAGTCTGGGCTTCCCTTCACTGTCAGCTTGCAGAATTATTCAATATGCCAATCACATTTTCCCACAAGAGCCCTGGGTCATCCCATCCTTTTCTAACTACAAAGCCTGCCTCCCACAACCCCCTGTTTGGTCATCTGTCCCTGAGATTAAACATTTTGTGGCACATAACATGTGGTATCCTTCTCCCTCAGACTGTGAGTCCATGTGACTAATAGACTTATATCTTTCATCCAGTGGTAGGTGTCATGTGTTTGACCTTCCCCATAACCCTAGGGCAAGAATTCCCTCACTAATGGGGTGAAGAGAAAGTAATCAGTCATAAAAACATGAAATAAAAATATCATAACTCAGAGTTATAAACTGAAACAAACTTCCTTACTAATAAAATGATAATTATCATTTATAGAAATCTTTCTATGAGATATTCACATTTTATAGACAAAGAAAATGAGGTTTAGAGGAGTTGGATGATATAATCAAGGCTATACAACTAGTTGAGTGATGAACTAAAATTTAAATTTAAGTAGTCTGACATCTTTACTCTAAAATCTTATAATTCCTATAGCTTTAATCCATATTTTTCTGATTATTAAAAGGCCACTTCATATCTTTCAAGGCAAAGTTTCTCAAACATCCATTGTAAAATAATAAAAAATTCCTTTGAAAGAAAATAATACTTATTAAATCCAATTCTTGACAAAACTTCATCATCATGAGACTTAAATATAATCACATAAATTAAAATATAAACTACAAGTACAAATTTTAAAGTTAATATTAAAACTAAACTAAAAAGCAAGAGATTTGATATATTGAACTTTTTCTGAAACTTAATTTTTGTTGATGGGTTTTGTTAAAGATAGATATTATTAAACTAACTTTTTTAATTTTCAGCTGAATGGAACTTAATTCAACATTACTGCTATGATGGCTTTTTTAACAGTGAACTTGAACTACTAACACATTATTTTGATGGGCTACTCTAGTATTTGTTACCAAATATTTAACATTAAAAATAATCCTTACAAATAATTTACAACATATTTAATTAAAATTTTTTTAATAATGAATTGATTCAAGTCATTATGTACCAATAGAATCTTTGGGTAATATCCAATCATGGTATAAACACTGTAAACACACATACACACACACAGAGATACATGCTATTGTTTGTTCTTTTGAGTTTGGAATGCCACATCTCACATGATGAATTGATTCTACCAAAACTTTTTTCTGTTTCAACTACTGTGAAATGTTTAAGTCGAATTGAAATGAAAATTGACCTTCTCTTTAAAAAATATCATTTATGCATTAACAGTTAATATATAATGTATAATTATTAAATTCTTCCACTATTCTTTCTTCAGTACTATATTATAAAGTAGCACATTTTTCCAATATCCCACATCTTATTCTATAATTTTTTATTCTGTCAATTTAAAGCCAAAGGTTATTAAATTTAAAGTGTTCCTTTGTTTAAAACTCCATTTGAATTGATTTATTACTGCAAAAAATATATTTTTTCTTAATAACCGCTAATAGAATTAAACAAGAGTATAAGTGCTAAAATGAAATAAATTTTGTTATTTTGATTTCTCAAATCTCAAATCATAAGACAAATATACTCATAGATATACATGCAGGGAAAAAAACACAATAATTATAAAATCTTGGAAGAAATTTTAATTCATCCAAGGTCTAAATTTTCAATTTGTCCAAGGTTTAAAATCTTTCTATAAAAGTATGTACAAAATTTTGTTACAACTTGTGAGTTAAACTAATATTAAATATAAATAACATAAAAGATGTACATCACTTTTAAAGTAATTTACTTTGTAATTAATAAAACTAAAATATGATTTTTTTCAGAACAACTTCATTTTTCAAGGCAAAACACTGGAGATTTTACAGTACTTCATTTCTATGTTAAATTTATCATTTAGAGCCAGGGATAAAGTGCTGAAAGAACAAAGCATTTCCCCCACTGAGCTGAAAATAAGAGCTTGAGTGGTTATTGCGTGAAAAAAAAAAAAAAAACTGGGGAGGATATATTATGATATTTGGGGTTTCAGGATTCAAATAAATACTTGTTTGTCCCCTCCTAGGTTTAAAAACAATTGAGACTTAAATTTTAGACTGAATATCACTTTTATTTCTATTGAAACAGATTGGCGAATATGCTGTTAGACCTGCAATTTTGCCCAGCATCTTAATACTTTATTTTGCCTATTTATATGTCTATTCAATAATAGGCATATCTTCAAACAAAGGCGATGTAGGACTGTTTCAGGCTTCCACTCAAAGGCAGGCAGGAAGCTACCCAAATCCAAGCACTGTGAGGCAGTATGGCTGAAGTACACAAGAGGCAGCGTGAGAAAGAGAATAAAGTTTCTTACTTCCTTCTCCTTAACTGACTAGATTGATTCATTCTTTCTCAGAGAAATGAACTGAGTATGGGGAAAGAAACTGGACCTTTACCTTCCATGAAGTTCCATGGAAACAAAAGGCCAGGGATATCGCGTTCCCCCTAACACAGATGTGTACTTCATAATTCTTAGTTGAATACTGGGGCAATTTCTAAGGATACATCAACTTCTACTAAATTAAAATGGTTTCAATCTTTTTTTTTATTTTTAGGCCATATTTGATAAACCATTTCATAAGGAAAGAAAATATTTGTATATTTGTGTCTGGATTTTAGTCCCCTAGATCTATTGACAGAAAGTAAATTCAATAACTTTCATTGAAACTTCAATTATACTAAGGACAAAAGGAAATAACCATGTAGGAATGCCAGAATAGCTCAATAGGTTGAGTGCTTGCCTTGTAACCATGAGGTCCAGGGATCGAATCCCAGCCCCTGCCCATGCAAATCCACATGCTGAACTGTGGTACAGTTGGTAACCCCAAGGATGGCAGCAACGGTTCTCCTCTCCCATGAGGGAGGCCCCCAGTTTGGTTCAAAACCCACCCATGTGGAATGAAACTCTGTCAAAAAACTAATGATGTACAACTATGGAGACGGTCTTGGGATCTTCTCCTTTCTCTCTATTTCTCTGTGTCTCTCACCTTTTCTCAAAATAAAATAAATTTCTATAAAAGGCATGTGAGTAAGAAAAATAATTAAATATGAGAATAGATAGAAACCATAGGCCATACATCCAAAACTATCTGAATGTGATGGAGAAGAGAGTCAGTGGGTCAAATAAAAATTTCAGAAGATGGAGAATACTTGGTCAGACTTAAAAATTACAGAGATTTCAGTAAAGGGTAGAATAAACTACGCTTGAAAGGAATAACTACTGTATTTATAATGAGTGTGCTTAAACCTGAAATACTATCATAAAAGAGTCCTAATAACCCTTTTTATATTTTTTCAACAGAGAAAGAGCCAATGGTGATCTGATCTTCATTTCTGGTCATACAATATCACTGTTCATGTGACTCTTGAACATCAAGGACTGTAACAGTCTCTGAAATACCAAAGAATACTTTAGTAAGTGCCAAAGCTGCTAAAGTTTAATGGCCATCATAATGCCCTAAGTGGAATATAATTTGACAGAACTGGTTCTTTGACTTATCACAGACTACCTTAAAGCTAAGTATGAACTAAGTAAGAATAACTTTGTAACTGAATGTTGATAAGTTTCTGAAAATTTAAGTTCCTATCAAAAATTTTCCATAACGCTTACTTGTAATCATACTTAAATTATAATACTCAATTTCTTAAAATATGGCATTTTATTGAAAGCTACCAAAAGTTTGTTACAGTCTGATTTACATACACAGATAATTTTTTTTACTCTATCCAAAAAGATCCCTCTCAATTCTTGTCATTATTTTGACAAAAAAATACTTCAATATACTCATCTATTTTAAAATAATTTCAATTTATCAGCTGCTCTCAAAACTTAGTTAATATTTAGAATGTCCAGCTGAACTGTAACAAGCTCTATGTCATTTGTCAAAGTCATTTTCAACATATATGTTTCTAGTTATGTAGCTATGAAATAAAATTGGGACTGTTCCCTGACAGAAAATAAGATAAACATCAAATTTCAAGTTAGAGTTGAAAACTTGTTTTCTACTTCTTAGATTAATTCCATTTTTATTCAAGACTGCTCTCTCATTCAGAGAATGATGTTATTTTGTCATTATAGTATTTAAGGGTGACATTAGATTAATAGAACCCCATTTTTCAGTAAAACTTCATTAATACCTTCACACTTTATACTCTAATATCTCCTCTCATTCCAGGCAAACACTGTTCAAACAATATTCTTGATTCAGAGAAAAGAGCATTAGCCTTCTAAATTCCTAAGCCATGATCATTCTAGTGAATTCTATTTCAGAGCCAATTTTATCACAAATTTAATCCCAGAAATATTGGAGCTATGTACTATTGAGCACACACATAAAATTAAATTAACAGTATAATTTAACTGATAGACAATACATAGTTTTCTCCTATGGGATAATGAAATAAAAAGAGAATATTTTCCCCTTCAGTGGTACTGAATTGAAATTAATATGAAATTTTTCAACGCAAGGCAATCCTAGACCTTAAATACCAGTGTGATGTGCACTCTAAGGAGAACTTTTACCAATAGAAAATGGTTTATGTTAAGTTAAATAAAAGTTATGTCCCAGAAACTTTTGACTTCATCAGACTCATCTAATACCATTCCCTACACAGCTCTGCCTGTCTACATCTGTATCTGTCTGGAAGGCACTGATGACTGTTTCTTATTTCTACCCTTACCAGTTTTGAAAGACCCATCTTAAGCTCTGTAGCACCCACAATCTTCCCTGGTTTCCTCAGTATACAGTAAGCTCTTTCTCCACTGAATGTATATAGATCTAATTGTCTATATAAAGCATCTTTCTTTCCTTTAATTAGTTATACTCTTGTTTAAACAATATTTATTTGTTATGTTAGGTCCCAAGTCATACACTATAGACCTAGATGAGCCAATAATATTGCAATCATCTAGGGCTAACATATGTACATTAATCTCAGTCTTTCAAATGGACACTACTGTTTATAAAAATAGAAAACACCCCAAATTTCTTCCCTTCTTAAATTTAAGACCACAACACAAGAGCTTTGAATTCTAATGATACTTCATTTAAAATTATCAACTTTTAATAATAAAAATTATGTACTGAAGAAAGATGAAATGCCCCCTAGCTCTTCTCACTATTAAAGATAAGTTATGATGAACAGAAGAGACAAAATCAGTGCCAAGATTTTAATAGGGTCAATTATTTCCTTCTTTGTTGGTAGGTTAGGGTGAATAGTGAAAACTTCTTTCTACTTGCTCTTAGCTTTAAGCAGAAAATTGCAACAACCAATTTTATTATACAATAGAGATATGTAACTTCAACTAAATGGTGTATTTTACACATTTCAGAGAATCAATATGGGATAGTGTGGTTAAAACTGGTCTCAAATGCCAGAGTGTCTAGGTTTGAACGCCAACTCTGCCTCTCTTTAGCACAGTAACATTGGATAAATTACTAACCTTCTCTGTGTAGCAATAATAATAGAACCTACCTCACAGACTTGTTAGAAGGAGATACTCCATGTAAAGTACTTGAAATAATACATGATACAGAATAAGCAGTTGATAAGCTTTAGCTAAATATAAATTACCTATAATTAAAGTTTTATATCTTTATTAAAAAAATATTGTTTTTAGTTAGCTACTTTCACTAACTAAAACCAGAAAAGGGAACACTTTTTAA